>JAXBDA010001019.1:0-63798 GCA_036023075.1 Gaultheria prostrata | reverse complement strand
CCTCAAATTCCCCCCCCCCCCCCCCCCCACCCACCCAAAAAAAAAAAATCAGTTGAAATTTTTTAAACCATAAAGTAATGAAATACTATCAATATGATCAGATATTAATAGAGGGGTAAAACCGTGGCAAATTATTATAAAAAGTAAATGGTAAATATTATGTAGTTTAAACCTCACATTTTACGAAACAAAATGAACTTAGTATTTACTTATACATCGAAATCTGATCATACTCATAGTATTTTGTATTGGCCTTATTCCGTTGGCTTCTGGGTTATCGCCGTGCCATTTACGGATTAGGAATAGTCATCGGCGTGTAGAAAAATTGCATTTGTCGTTGTCGGATTAGGAATATTCATCGGCGTGTAGACAAATTGCATTTGTTGTTGTCGAGTATTGCTGCACTTGATTATGGCTATCTGGGCCTCTTCTTTTACTTGTATGGGCTTGATTCTGTTGGCTTCTGGGTTATCACCGGCCTCAGGCGATACCCAAGGTCAGTACTGATCGTTCCCTTTTTCCTCGTTTGTGTCGATTTCGACCGGTTATTTGCATCATTTCGGTTGTGGTGTACAGTGTACTCCTTCCGTCCCAATTTGTTAGTTATTTTTGTAATTTCAATCGTGCTACTTTTAAATTGTTTATGGCTTTCAATTATACTACTATAATTTATTATGTGATTTTGAAGATTTTGTTTAATACTAGGTAGTTAATCAAAGATCTATTGAAGTTGATTCATATTGTATATGAAAAGTATTGTCAAGGAAAATATTTTTTACACTCCCTTTTCTTATAAATACACCCCATTTTTTGTCTTTAAAAGGGGGTGTGAAAATTATTACCAAATTCAGCAATCCCTGAGGTAATTTTATAAGAAGGCAGCCAAAAAAAAAAAAAGGGGTGTGAAAATCATTACATATTGTTAATTAAGAAAAATACTTGATATTTTATCCTGTCAGAATATAAGGAGGGACCAAGTAAATTGTGACGGATGGAGTATTTGTATTGATTCCTCATTATCAAATTCAGCAATCCTTGAGGTAAATGATTTCGTAATGTTGATTTAAACCTAAATTCATGTTAGAACTTGTCCCAACCCAAGTCAGTTAATACTAGCTTAATAGTAACTTCAAAACTAAGTATACGAGCTTGGATGGCCTCTTCAATCATTGCCAGTTGTTTCGAATTGAATATTTTAGCATGGTATGGACAAGACTTTCTATTGCTTTCACAATTGATTTTCCCTTTGTTTTGCCATCAGTGCACTTTGTTTCGTTGTGAAATTCATCATTTGCATGGTATGACTACTTTTTTGTTTCCAAGAATATCAGATATGTGAAGATGATAAAGTTGAATCTCAAACCTTCCCTTTAAAAGTGTCTAAGATACAATGTCGGCCCCTATATTTGGGTTGCCCAAGTCCGACCTTAGTTTGGTTGCCCACTTAGTATTAGTCATAAAAAATTAAAAGAGTGGTCCAACGTAGAAAAAACACCAATTTCTGTACCGGCATTGTATGCACAAAGATATGACTGTCCGACCTTAGTTTGGTTGCCCACGTTATTTACCTTAGTTACCGGCATTGTTTACCTTAGTATTAAGTCATCTGGCCTTGATGCCATTGACATGGTCCAACTCATAACTTGAGAGTGCTCCTTTTTCATGAGTTTCGGTTTTCACGGATAGAGACCCCCCGGTAACTAAGGTAAACAACCTAGAAAAAACATCAATTTCTGTACCGGTTCCGAAAAAAGCGAAGAAAAAGAGGATATTTTGTTAATAGAAACAAGAAAGTGTTTATAGCCGTGGCGATATAAACAAAAATTCTTAACATAATGGGTTATGGCCTGTTTAATAAGTAGTTCTTACTTATGTGTTAACTTATTTTACTTATTTTTTTTATTTTTTATTTTAATAAAGATGCAAAATGATCAAAAATTTATTGAAGGACTAAATAAACTCTATAAACAATAGAGTAGTTAATATTTCATGATCAGTACAACTTCAAAACTTAAGAGTGCTAATTTTTCATGATCATTTGTCAAATGCTACTAATTCATGTCAATAAACAAATTTTATTTTTCTTGTCGAAATTCACCTCCAATGAATTTTCCAAACACATTGCTAGCCAACACAAAATGGTGCCCGATGGTATCTTGTGCTCTAATATTCCACAACTAAGGACATAAAGGGCATCCGCATGGAATTTTTTTGAAATTATCCCACTAGTTTACAAGAAATCTCAATCTCCTCCATTTAGTGCTAATTGTGTCAATTTCATCCCTATAGTTTACATTCTACCTCAATTTCATCCAAATAGATGCCACCAAACGAACACAACTCTATACTTAATAATTGATCCATCATACTAAAACTCAATCACTCTGTTTGGTTAAGGTCTTGAAACCGGGTTTCAAGACCTTGTGCAAAAACCTGGTTTCAAAAAGTCCCAGACTTGTCAGCCTTTTCTCTCTCTCTCTCTCTCTCTCTCCCTCTCTCTCTCTCTCTCTCTTTTCACTCTCTGATGGCTGCCCAGACCTGACTTTGGCAGCACCCACTTTTGGGGAAACCAAACAACACTTGGTTCTCAAAACCTGGTTTTGAGAACCTAACCAAACAAAACCAATAGGAAGTTAATCTTAATTGAATTTCTTCAACCAATTTTAAATTACTATCAATGGAGTCAATTTCACATTCACTATTAAACGGTTTTAAACAAATCAAATGCATATATATATTTGAAAACCATTTTTCCAACAATTCCCCACATGAACGAAATTGGATCGATAAACAATGCAAAAAACAATGCGGACACATAGAGAGTACAAATGAAAATTTCCTTCATATGATAAGTAGCCTTTGGTGAAAGACTATCTCTTTTTACTTGCTAATAAGTGGGCATGATACCTTAAACTACCCAATATTTTGTGTTAATCAAGATAATAGAATATGCACAGGATTTCTCCGGAAAAAAAAAAACTTATTTTCAAATTTTTCTTTTTTTTAGCTGCTACTGGGATCGAAAGTGACATCTTTTAATTTACAGGACTAGTAACGCAATTCATGATTTATGAACCAATGGTTCAGACAGACGTGTATATATATAGATTCAGTGTCATAAAAGGAAATGATTAATGATTTCATTTTTCAATATCTTTCATGAATAATGATACTCTTTCATACAGAATGACCTTTTTATTTGAGTTGATTGCGGGTCATACACTCACAATTATGTGTGGGCCTCACTTACATGTGAGAGGATTGTAAATGGTTGGAACCGAAATGGTTGTACATGTAGCATTATTCTTTTCCTTACTAGTTACTAGCAATAACATGTGCTGTTGTGTGGCCTACCTAATTTGATAATTCAACCGTTATCTTCTACTCCCTTCGCCATATTATTTAAGGTTCTATTCGAAAATTTTTGCTATTTTTCAAACCCACAAAATGTATTGTTGTCCTCTCAATGCAACCTTTAGAATGGTGTAAAACAAAAACTCCCATAAGTACATTCTTGGAATTAAAAAAGACACGTAAGCCGAATTGGAGGCAGAGTGGGGTCCGTTGTCATGGTTCTCGCGTCTTTTGATTTACAGGCTTAGGTGTTCTCCATACCATATCCCTTCATACAATTCATACTTTAAATTGTCAAATATATGTCTTAGATCCAAAATTATGATCCAAACTGTTCACCTTGCGGAATGCATAAAAGTATTACTACTATAAGTTATGATATATCAGTATGATCAGATATTAATAAATGTATAAAAACGTGGCAAATTATTATGAAAAATGAATATCAACGACGACTTTTGAAACGTCTTCGCCCACGTACTGTTACAACAGACTCTCTCTCTCTCTCTCTCTCTCTCTTTCCCGGGTAAGTGGAAGAAAACTTCAGGAGCTTTCCTTTTTCGCCAAATTCAGCTCCATTCCTCTTCACTCTGCTATTATCAGCGACTAAGAAGTAATAACCGGCCTTGTCTTGATGGCGATGTGGGCCTCTTCTTTAACTTGTCTTGGCCTAATTCTGTTGGCTTCTGGGTTCTCACCGGCCTCTGGCGATACCCAAGGTGAGTACTGATCGTTCCTTTTTTCCTCGTTTATGTGTTGATTTTGACCAGTTATTTGCGTAATTTTGTTACGTGTCCATACCTGTTGTTTCGATTGTGGTGTACTCCTTCCGTTCCAATTTGTTAGTCTTTTCTGTAAGTACTGTTCGTTCATGTTATTTTTAAATTGTTTATATGATCTATTAATTATAAAGTATTATGTAATTTCGAAGCTTTGTTTAATAGTACTTAAAAGATGTATTAAAAACTAAAGTTGATTCATATTGCATATGAAAAGTTTATATGATCTAAAATGATTTTTACACCCCTTTTTTTGTCTTGAAAAGGGTGTGCGAAAATCATCATCAAATTCAGCAATCCTTGAGGTAAATTTATAAGAAAAGGGGCTATGAAAAATGGGGTATGAAAATCATTACCTTATTGTTAATTAAGAAATATATTTAACATCTTTTCCGGTTAGAATACAACGAGGGATCAAAGAAATTATGACGGATGGAGTACTTTTATTGACTCCGTATTATCAAATTCAGCAATACCCGAAGTAAATGATTTCTTAACGTTGATTTCACCCTAAATTCATTTTAGAACTTGTCCCAAGTCAGTTATTACTGATTTAATAGTACCTTCAAAGCTAACTATACGAGCTTAGATGGTCTCTTCAATCATTGTCAGTTGATTTTGAGTTGAATGCTTTAGCATGGAATGGACAAGGCTTTCTATTGCTTTCACAATTTATTTTCCCTATGTTTCTGCCATTGTTGCATTTTGTTTTATTGTGATTTCTATGTTATGATCCTCTTGCAAATCTCCATAGTGTGGGATCAGATGTGGCATAGCTTGTCCTATGTTGGTTATACATCCAAAATTAATAGACAAGCCGCAACGGCATCTTTGCTCATTGCTAATTGATTTTGAGTTTCATGCTTTTATTGAGAATTGTTATAGAAGATTTGGATGATTTTCGAGTCGCTGGTGTTGACTTAGTAGTGCAATTTTTGTATGTGCTCAGGAGGAATAAATTATATTACCCTGTTTTTTGGAATGGTTAAGTTCTTTCTTAATACCCGTGTTATTTATGTACTTACCAAATTTGACTTAATTCATGGAATCCGAACACAAAAATATGCTTGTTGGTACACTTAACTAGTATGAAGTAATTAAGGATTTTGAAAACTATCATTGTTTTCAAACAACAGCGTGTTCTATTGGATGGTCAGGGTAGACATTGGTATAATGCAGCCAAATTTTTGGTGGGGTGACTGCTATGTCGTCAAACAACTTAGATAATGTTTACCTACACTTAGATAATGTTTTGGATGATTTTTCATCGTCTTGATTCATATATGATGATTTGTCTCTTTCTGAAGAGCAGGCGATGCTTTGATTGCGCTGAAAAACAACTTAGTTGATCCTGACAATTTTTTACAAAGTTGGGATCCTACAATTTCCAATCCCTGCACATGGTTTCATGTCACGTGCAACAATCAAAACAGCGTTACAAGAGTGTAAGCTACTAACTCGTTCAATAGTTCTGGTGATCCATGCACTTTTTATGTAATTTGATACTTGAAACTCTTTTTGCTTTCGTATTTTCACTGTAGTGCAATGAAAATTCTTCTTTCCCTTTCTGTACACCTAGTGCTCTTGGGAGTGCAAATTTGAGTGGGCAACTCGTTCCACAACTTGGGCAGCTTCCAAGTTTGCAGTACTTGTAAGTATGACTTCGTTTTAGAAAAAAAGTGGTTTCACTTAAACCTGTTTAGTTTACATTTGTTGATTTTTTTGGTCCTCTCTCTCTCTCTCTCTCACTCACACACACACACACACACACACTCACACTTACAAGACCCTTAGTCGTAGAACTCGTTATCTCGTGATTTATCTTTGTGTTGGTAATAAGTAGTTGCACATGCTCCTGTTTTTTCCACATCCCTATATTATGTTGCTTCTAAATGCAGATTGAGTTGTAATATTTTGAATACTTTTATTTATATTAGATTGGTATCTGCTAACTCTTCTAAAAACTTAAAGCTGTTAGAAAGAAGGGCAACTTAATTATTTATATTCTCAATACGCCCCCTCACGTGCAACCAAACTCTCCTTCATGAGCAGGCTAAACACGTGTAAATTTTAATCCTAAGGAAGGCGGTGAGGTTCGAATACATGATCTAATGCCTGCTCTGATACAATATTAGATTGTCAACCACCAACTCATCAAAAAGCTTAAGCTGTTACAAAAAGGGGCAACTTAATTATTTATATTCTCAACAATTTACAAGTTTTGTTCTGATTCGGTGATGGACTCGAGGAGTATGTGGTTCAATTCTTTATTAGCTACAGCCCAGGTCGCATCTGTTTCCTACTTTGCGGTTCATTTATATCTAGTTTACAAGGATATAAAGATCTATTCACTTTGAAGATATATCTTCATGTCAGGGGTTGTAACCTGAATATTTTACTCTGGAAGGGTATGATTATAAGTGATGAGCAATCATTAAAGACACTTTGCAACAGAAAGCAACCTTGCTTCGACAGTGTAATTTTTGAATTATCAATGGGATCTTTCACCATGCCATGTAAATGACAAGCTCTGGGCCTTATATTTGCTAGATTCCTCTATTTGGACGAGTAGTCAACATACAGGTGTTGATTCCTCATAGTTTAAGAACATGCTCTTACAGACATACACATACTTCGTTATAACAAAAAGTACTTTATAATATTCATCTTCTTCTTGCTATAGAGGAACAATTAGTCTGTAGCAATTTGAATTTTTGGGTTAGCAAAATGGTAGGTTATGAAGCCTCTCCTATTCCCCTTGTAGTTAATTTTAGCTTGTTATGTTGGTCAATTTTCTACCTGCTAATAGCATGTTGATATTATTCAAGGCTTGAATGTGGAATGTAAGTGCAGACCTTTAATATACTTTGATATCCCAGCATTAGTTTTCCATTTACTGGTAACCTCTTCCCTGTTTGTATGTGTTATGATTGCTCATAGTTTATTTATTACGGATACGGCTTCTCTCCATCTCACTCCATGGACTGGAGCGTGCTGGTGGGTCCCAACACAGGTCCCATTTGTATGGGTCGAGCCTTTTATTTTGTTGGCCCCATTGTGCAGATCAGCATTGAAAAAATCAACTGTATAGCCACTAATTCATCGCATGTGCTACGGAAAAAAAAAAAAAAAAATGAATCGTGTATATTCAAAGTTACATTGCTTGTCCATTTATTTCAGCAAAATATGATCAATTCATGTGGCTACAATTATTTGATCAAGCAAAGTTTTTCATGGATTATTTGCACGACGGGGTCTAAAAAATATACCACTAGAATCACCACAATGACCATCAATAGCGCGCTCAGACCGCTTTGTGGACTTAAGAGAGAAACCATCTCCTTTTGTTATACATATTTCTTAATTTTCTTTTCTTCTCCTTGACTCTTTTCTTTTTAACCGACTTTCTGGCTTCCTGCGTGCTCCCACCATTCACATAATTTTAATAATACATTTCTGTCACAGTGAAATTTACTGCAACAACATAAGTGGACAAATTCCTAATGAGCTCGGGAATTTGACAAAATTGGTGAGCTTGGATCTTTATCTAAACAACTTGAGTGGTCCCATCCCGAAAGCATTGGGCAATCTTCAGACATTACGTTTCCTGTATGAACTACACATCCTTTGCCTTTTACTTCTACTATAGATATGCTCTCCTCCTGTTGTAACTTGCTTCCATTGAGATTCTATTCTGTTTGTAGATTTGTACAAGTGGGTTGCTCATGCACTGATATTTTGCTATATGGATGTAGTGAAATTGTTTCTTATTTTTAGTAATTTCTTAAACAATTTAACTCAAGATTTTTGTTACTTTCTTATAGGTTATAGAGTGATAGATTGGGACATAAGGCTCGGTTTGGTTTGGTTTGGTTTAGTGGTAGACTGATCATTCAGCCCAGGATATTGCCAGTGTGGTTGGAATCAGTCAATAATATTGAGACATAAGATGGTAAATTTCATTTTGTGGACAAGATATCTTCGTTAGGTATTTCATTCAGACCTAAGTTATAGGCCCTTCCAAGGGTATATATTTTGCTGAGAAATTTTTTTCTTGGTTTTGTATCTGTGTATGTGCCTGTGTAAACAGATTAATGATAAAGGAATAACATCCAATTTAATTTGTTGTACTAATTTTGTACTCTCTTTACATTCAAATTAAGGGTGAAAACAAGTCATTCAGCCCCTTACGGCCTTAGTTCCGCTTTCAGTAAGAATGCCCTTAAATTGTTGGTGGTATCACTTGTACTTATCTCGATGACTACTTGTTCTCGATGCCCTGAAAGTCACTATATATAGGTGTAGTAAGATCTCAACTTTCTTTTCTTCTTTCCTAACTCGTAAGTAAGGTTTAGTTTTGCTTAGCTATGGATAGTTTCTTCAAACAATGCAAAAGTATTTTGAATGGCAGTTGTACGGTACAATGTCTGCAATACTTGTCTTTCCCTTGGAGACTACTGATCACTCGGAATATAGCTTTGCTTGGTGTTTCCTAATTATTTGGCTTTTAGTTTCTGACTCTTTGAACCATCTTAATGGGTGTTGCATATAATGCAAATAGTTTCATTACGAGCATCTGCTCCCTAAAAGAAAGCCACTATCTTTCTTGTAACTTCTTTCTTGTAGTCACAATTCGAAGGATGGCAATAGTTTCAATACGAGCATCTGCTCCCTAAAAGTAAGCCACTATCTTGCTTGTAGTCACAGACTCACAATTTGAAGGATAGATACTTCTAATTTATGAGGACATAATACGTGCCCTCATTTTCTTCATAACTTGGACACCAAAATTCCAGAAACATCTTACTAGGATGTAGTGTAGATATGTTTCATGAATTCCAGTTCTTTCCAGAAATATCAAGCACCTGTTTAAGGAGAAATTGAGGGAGTGTGGTATTGACATCTTTTGAGGAAGTTGAGAATGCATTTCATACTCTACGAAGTAAAATTCTGAGTTTGTTGTATGGTAGCTTTACGGTTATGGTAAGTTCAATGATGTAGTTACTACTTGATATCTCTTTTGTTTCCTTTTAGATTGTGTTCACCCTTTTTAGTTGGTTTTTTCTCACCTCCTCTTCCATGTGAAACTTTATTTACCGATAAAGAAACGATCAAAAACTTTTTAGCAACTGTCTTGAGTATTGACTCTTGATAATAACAAATCGGTTCACCAAATTCAACTGTCTTGAGTATTGACTCTTGATAATAACAAATAAGTTCACATTAAATACATTGGCAGTATCAAATGTCTCTTCTCTGGATATATTGCTTTTATCGCATGCAAGTGTACATGTAGTATGTACTGTTTGTTTCCACATTAACCGTCTCCCAAATAAGATGATTAAAAAAGATGGCTCTCTCTGATTGTATTTTGCATTTGCAATGTGCATCTACCTTTGATTGTGAGTCGACTGTCCCTGGGAATTTTTACTGACTACTGACCATTTTGATTGTTTGGAACATGGTGATGTCCGATCCACGTAATTCTCTGCAAAGCTAGGCGGCTCAACAACAACAGCTTTTCGGGCAATATTCCGAGGTCGTTGACTACTATCAAAACCCTTCAAGTGCTGTGAGTACCAATTTGGGTATCCAAAATTGAATCTTTTTATTTCTCTTGATGAATAACGTGGATGGTTCCTATCTTTCTTTTTACATAAGTTCTCACTGGCGTACTTCCATGTGAATACAGTGATCTATCAAACAACCGTTTGACAGGAGCAATCCCAGTTAATGGCTCATTTTCACCTTTTACTAACCTCAGGTTTGTTTCGTGTACCATCTTGTTATATCATATATGGTAGTGGAGCTGCTTGACTCATCTAGAGGTATCCTGACAGCCTTACTTCCCTTTTTTTTTTTTTCAGTTTTGCAAACAATAATTTGGAATTTCCTCCAGCTGCTCCACCTCCTCCACTTCCACCATCACCCCAAACCACTTCTCGAGGTTTTTTACCTTTTCTTTCCCGCTCATTGTTGTTATAAACCCTTATTTTTACTGATAGTGGAGTACATTATGTTTCTCGAACCCTACCGTTAATTTAGAATTTCTTCCCATGTTATAAATTACTCGCCGATGACTTGGGTGGATTTTAAGTTCTCTGGTTTTGCCATTCTTTATTTTTTATGTTTCTAAATATAAGGACGACAAAGCTTCATATACATTTTGATATCTGAAAGCTACTGCACAAAACTCTTCAATTTGAATTGGATTCCTTATCCAGCATTGGGTAGCTTTTTAGGTCCCTCTCACTCCATTTTTGGTGCACATGCAATACCATTTTCCTACGACAATCTCCATTGTTACTTTTCTCTGCTCAAACAAGTGTGTCGATCGAACTCCATGTGGATTGAGTCTGTTGTACTCTGTTTCAGTAACAGCTTCCTTTAGATTAGAGAATACAGGCTCATGAAATATCCTCTTGGCACCTTTAGAGTTCGAATATTTGCGTTGTTATGCACAACAAGGAATTGACTTATATGTGTAATCTTGAAATATTATAACAGTAGGAAACAGTGCCATTGGAGCCATTGCTGGAGGAGCTTCTGCTGGTGCTGCCTTACTGTTTGCTGTCCCTGCAATCGCACTTGTTTATTGGCGACGAAGGAAACCACGAGATCATTTTATTGACGTACCTGGTTAGTCGGCTTATTAATTGTAATGGGATTGTCTATGATGCATTTTGCTATTACAGCACCTCCGGATGGGGTGAAATTGTGAGAAAATGAAGGATAAGGGTTTCTCACCCCATCTCACCAAGTGGTGGGAAATGGTGAGAAAGAATTCGGGTACCAAATGTCACCAATTATTGTGAGATTTGGTTAGAAACAGAATGGACCAATAAAATCCAACATTGCTCACCATTTTTCTCCATACAAACAATTGTGGAGATATTTGGTGAGAAATAAACTGGATCAATAGAAATCCAAGGTTACTCTTCATTTTTAATCGTTGAACAGACAAGTAATAGGATTTCATTTCTTTTCTCGTCATTTTTTATCACCGTCCTAAGGGGCTATTACTTCTTTTTGCAGCTGAAGAGGATCCAGAAGTTCGTCAAGGACAGCTGATCAAGAGGTTTTCCCTGAGTGAACTACAAATTGCTACAGATAATTTTAGCAACAGAAATATTCTAGGAAGAGGTGGATTCGGTAAGGTCTACAAAGGACGATTGGCTGATGGCTCTCTGGTGGCGGTAAAAAGACTAAAAGCGGAGCGTACTCTCGGTGGGGAGCTGCAGTTTCAAACTGAAGTTGAAATGATCAGCATGGCTGTTCATCGAAATCTTGTACGTCTACAAGGCTTTTGCATGACTCCAACCGAAAGGGTCCTTGTCTATCCCTATATGGCTAACGGAAGTGTTGCGTCATGTTTAAGAGGTACTACCTGTTGGCTGTCATCTTAATAGACTTTCTTTTTTTATTTGTTAAGTATGTTAGCACCTAGCAACTGGAGTAAAATTTTCAGTTGATTTTATGCCCTTGAGTTGTAATTGCCAGTTTGATACCAAGTAATTCTTGACTTCAATTTATCATCATACTCAATTTCCAGTATGTTTGGAAAAGGAAATCTTAGATATCTCTCTACGTTCATGAAATTCCCCATTTGTGCTTATCAAAGCTTGCTAGCATTTTGAAAGTTCGTCCAAACGTTGAAATTTTGAAATCAAAACATAATTTTGACGCCAACATAATGGGTTCTTGTCTATGCCGTCCTGGCTAATGGAAGTGTTGGATCATGTTTAAGAGATACTATTTGTAGGAATATATTTCGTGAAGCAGACCATTGAAGAAAACATAGCAATTCGAATTTGAAAAATATATTAGGAAAAAAAAATTGATGCCAGCAGATTAGGAGGTACGACTTGTAGGTGTATTTCGGGAATCAAACCTCTTAAGCGACACAATTATTTCAATTTGAAAACTACAACTGTCCGAAACTACACTTCAGGGATAAATTTGATTCGTTGGAGTGGTTTTCTGCAATTCAAAAGAGAAGGGCAAAAGAGGATTCCTATCAAATTTTGTTCTTTGTCTTCTCAAAACGGACTTGCATTATGGGATGGACCAATAAAATTTATCGGATGGAGTAAAATTTTCAGGTAATAGGATGCAATTTGCTTTATTTACTTTCGAATTGCAAATTTGAAGCCAAGTGATTCATGAACGTCAATTTTCGTCTGTCATATTTAAATGCCAGTTTATGTTTAAAACAAAAACCTTTTACAATATATTATTTTAATTACTATAAATTCTCCATACGAGTGTTTGTTCAAATTTCGAAATAAAGAAAAGATTTTTGAACCTGTTTGCAGCCCTGTTTAGTCTCTCTGAAATTTTTTATTTTTTTGCTAGGCGAAGAATTTTTTAGTCTCTCTGAATGTTATCATGGTCTAATGAGCGTTTCTTTTAGAACGATCCGAATCACAAGCCCCACTCGACTGGCCAAAAAGAAAGCAAATTGCGTTGGGATCTGCAAGAGGCCTTGCGTATTTGCACAATCATTGTGACCCAAAGATCATTCATCGTGATGTCAAAGCTGCAAATATATTGTTGGATGAGGAGTTTGAAGCAGTTGTTGGAGACTTTGGGTTGGCAAAACTAATGGATTACAGGGATACTCATGTTACCACAGCTGTACGTGGCACAATTGGCCATATTGCCCCCGAGTACCTCTCCACTGGGAAGTCTTCAGAGAAAACTGATGTCTTCGGTTATGGGGCCATGCTTCTTGAGCTCGTCACTGCACAAAGGGCTTTTGATCTTGCTCGGCTCGCCAATGATGAGGATGTCATGTTGCTAGATTGGGTAAGCATTTTTTGCTCTTAGAATCTGTTTCATAGCGTCAGTACATTACTTAAGATTGCCATCTCCTTATGATAGTTTGAGTTCATTTCAGCAGCCTTCTGTCAAAATGTTATGGAACTTAGGGTTGCACTGGTGCTATTAGAAATGCAAGTACACGCAAAAAAAAAAAAGCCAGTCTAAATTTGACAGAAGGCTGCTGTTGAATATGCTTTCTTATCAATGCATGCCGTAGCTGTTATTTATTGGCTACAGGAGGTGTTAGAAGCTCATGAAACGAAACTGTTCACGCAAAAAATTAGGTATTGATTAATACAGTTGAAGGCCATGCCTCTAAACAATTCAATTGAATCATGTTTTTATCAATCATGTACAAAGGCCGGAAAAATGGTAATTTGTCATCTTTGCATGGTAAGAAAAGTTAGTCTTCTTGAAGTACGAGCTCACTCGTGGGCAACGTAAATTCTGTAATGAAATCTTTTAGAAGTAGAAGGTTTCAAAACTGCTCAATTTCTATGAAGAAACATATTTTTACCAAAATGAAGAACCACAATGAAAGTCATGAGGCCTTCTTTTATTTGTATTAATTGAGGGTTCTATTCCTTGTTAAGGAGAGGATTTGGCTTCATTTGCAAATTCAATGCATGATAAATGTTTCTGAAAATTCAGGTAAAAGGACTTTTGAACCAGAAGAAGTTGGAAACCCTGGTTGACGCAGATCTGGAGGGTAATTACATTGACAACGAAGTAGAGCAACTCATTCAGGTGGCCTTACTCTGCACACAGGGCACTGCGATGGGACGTCCCAAGATGTCCGGAGTTGTCAGAATGCTTCAAGGCGATGGATTATTAGCTGAGATGTGGGAAGTATGGCAGGGGGAAGGGATTTTGCGCCAAGAATTCAACCATACCCACAACCAAAATAATGATTGGATAATTGCTGATTGGAATGCCCTTCCTGATTCCACTCACGATCTATGCCCCGACGAATTATCCGGTCCCATATGATCTTCAGTGTTTTTCCGGACGCAGGGCTGGCCTGAGGGCAGACTTGGTAGGCCTCGATCTAGGGCCCACTAAAATTTGGCCCAAAATAGGGCCCCAATTAGGTATATAATTGTTAGTAAGTAATAAATACTCCTACTAGTTATTGTAGCGCCAACATTGCCAAAGTTATAGTTGGCCCAGCGGGAAAGCATGTGCCTTCCATGGGAAATGCTAGAGCTCGATTCCTGGTCCCACCATCTTTTCCTCCTTTTTTTTTTTTTTTTTTTTTGAACCGCTTCCTTTTGTGTGTTGGTACTTTAGTTTATTTTTACTATGGAAATGTTAAAGAAAAAGTCACGATATTCTCTTCCATCTTTTTTCTTTCCATGAGTTTTCTAGTATTAAAAGGTTACAGGGCTTCTTCTATTATACGTATTTATAGTTTTTTTTTTTTTTATGATTTGGCCAAATTATTTTATATTATGTACCTCTTAACTAAAATAGTCGAACTACATACTAAAATATATCCATATTTAGGAAATATATAACCACTAATTTAATTTTTCGAAAGGTCGTTTCATTATGTTTCTGGTCCAAATTACCTCAAAGGTGTTTCGAGTGTACGATTAATGATATAAGTATATATTGTACTGCTAAGTTCAAAACTACAATCTTATAAGAACTCAAAATTGTGTGAACATATACTTCCACTACATCTATGTTGTTTGTCAACTTTTTTAAATATATTTTTCAGTCTCGTCATTAGGGGAAAATAATCAAACACTTCGTGCGTATTTGTAAAATATTCACATCAATTTACCGATTTCAATATTTTTTTGATTGTTGCAGTTATAGTAGGCAATTATGACCGAAAAATAATTTTTATTGACATAACGACACAAATTACAGAAAAGACAAAATATGGAACGAAGTATCTGTTGGGGTGCAGACAACCTTCAGCAGTGATTTATACTGGGGGGTGGGGGCGAAAATGATATTTTTGGACTTTCGTGTGTAATTTCGGTCATAGGGCCCGACTTATTTATTTAGCAGTTTGCTCATAATTAGGGTTATCAGTTTTTAGAGAAAAACAGAGAGAGGCGAGAGAAAACGCGAATCTCAGAGAGATTGCGAGAAGACTTGTACTCTTGTTGATCGATTTCGTAGTGGACTGGTGTGGCTCCCGTGGTTTTTCCTTGCGTTGAGGTTTTCCATGTATATCTCGTGTCTCGCACTTTATTTCCATTTTTCATTACGCACCATTATTTGTCTTTGCGATTTCTGTGATTCATTGTTCCCAAGATCCGTAGGACGTTGTGGGGTTCCGAAAATCGTAACAGTATCTATCATTTGAAATTAATGTTGTTTCATTAATTTTTTTTCTTTTAGGAAAAACATAGGTTTCTGTTTTACATTCTCGTCTGGGGCACGTAAATCTCAGGGTCGGGCCTGTTCGGATGACCACTCTGTATTCACGTGGTATTTATGGTTTTTGTGCATATGGTTTTCTTCTTTTTTGCTTCCATTTTTCCAAAGCTCGGCATATATGTCGGAGTTTTTGGGTTGCTGTAATGTTTATAAGGTCACGGCGTGGCATTATGAAATTTTCAGGTGCAAGCAAAGTCATGGCTGGTCACGCGGTAGCACCACTACACATTTTGTTAATGTGTCTGTATAGCATAGATTGTGTACACTAACAAAATGCACTTGCATCCCTACTGCACCACAAGGAAATCTTGCAAGTCATACTGAATAATTAATATATATATATATATAGGAGTACAAATTTTGGGAGGCTCCATTTTTAAAATTTGCTCGAGGCTAAAAATCTCGGGATCAGACCTGTACCTATAACCGGAGAGAACATAAAAGATGTTAACGCTCTCTTAGCAAGACAATGAGCATAATGAATATCGTTGCAATCGACTTTCGAAAGCCTGCAAAACGAAAACTTCGAAATATTATGTCTTGCACAACATAAAATGACAAAAATGTCATCTGTTTGGTACAAGTTTTACATTTCTATTATTAAAATTAAAGAAAATAAGCATTAACGGAACACAAGAATATGGTATAGATAGATTTTTTCACGAACTATCAACAAACGAGTTGATCTTCAAGATCAACAAATAATCGAAATGTTTCTCACAACCTCCCTTTCGTTTGGGGGCCGGTCCCGAAGACATAAATTTTGACATAAAATTTTGGAGTCCCACGCAAATGATCAGAGCTGTTCAATTTATTTAAAATATGTTTTTAAGTTAAGTGAAAAATCAACTCATTTTGATACGGGTAAGGGCTGGATCGATAATTGTCTCTGAATTTGACAAGATAAAAACTAAATAAATCGATCAAGTCCTTGTCGATATCAAAATGAGTTGATTTTTTACCAAAACTCTTAAAATATCTTTTAAACAAATTGAATGGGTTCCGATTAGTAGCGTGGGGCTCGATTATTATCATATCTAAATTTATGTGAAAAATTGTCTTTGAAACCGGCCCATTCATCTTTATAATAACATCTATAAAAAAAAACCTAAGGATTGAGGCTCTTATTTAGGCTCCATTTGGCCTCACTTTTTTGGGACATTTAGCACGGTTTTTTGGTTATTTTCTCTCAAAATTTGTATAGATTCGGGTCATGTTTACTACATCATATTATTCGGCTCGAGAAGAAGAACAAGAAGAGTATGGACCAAATTTGAGAAAATTACACGAGACGACGGAAAAGACCGAAATAGACTGTCTTTTTAGGTCTTTTCGTTGTCTTATAAATTTTTTCTCAACTTTTGTCTATAATTTTATATTATTTTTATTTTTCTCGTTGAGCCGAAAAATTTACTCCCTCCGTCTCAAAATGGATGTCTAAAACTACTATTCACACTCCTCAAAAAATTATCTATATATTGCTATCTATAATACTTTTTTCGATTTTAAAGACTTTGTTTAATAAAACTAAGCAAAATCTACCAAAAACAAAATCCATATTGCATGTATAATTCATTTACCTTGAAAAATATACTTTGAGATGTGTGAATAGTATTTTGAGACATTCATTTCAGAACAGAGAGAGCAATAGTATAAAATTACACCACAACGTTAAAATTACAGAAGAAAAACAACTACACGCTATAAAAAGTTACCTAGAAGTTGGCCAATGGAGGCCTGTAGTAGTTGAGACTAAGGGTTGCTTTGGATAAATAAACCAAGTGTTTTTTTTTGTCCTTATTCAATTTTTTTTCGCATTTGTTACTTTTACATCGATTTTTTGTGATTTATTAGGTTGTCTCGACGAGAGGAATCTTAAAGTATAAATCATTAACTAAATTTAAATTTTTGTGGAAAAAACCAAAAATGATCCAATAAATCACAAAAAAAACTGAATTATTTTTTTACTTTGGTGAACTTTTTAAAAAATTTAATCATAATTTATTCTTTTTAGATTTCTCGTTACACCGCTTCAGGCTTCCACGTGCCACCGCTCCATCCCGCATGTGCTTCACTCCTACGAATTACTACAATTTACACCTACAAGTGACATCGTTATGGGTGATGTCATCGTCCAATTAATTACTACTCCAAGAATTTCGAGTATTCTCACACCAGAGCCGGCTTTGGACGTACGCCCAATGACGGAACTACCAAGGGGCTATTAGGGGCCAAGGCCTCCCCCCATTTGGAAAATCTCTATAATTATCTAGGTTAGTTTTTTTCAAGCACCAAAAGTTTATATGGTCGGCCTCCCTGTAATCCCTAAAAACTGTGTTTTTTCACTGTTTTTACCTCTGTTTTGTTGATACTTTTATAGTTTTTTGGTGATGTTTATGTTGTCGTTTGTTGCTCTGGTGCCTATTGTTGCTATCTTGGTGTTTGCTTTCGAAGTTTAGGCTTGTATCTTCTTTTTTTGCAACATATCGTATGTATTTTCTTTGCTGGTCCAAAAGAAAAAAAAGAGCACCCAAATATTGTGTTTTGTTTCGAGTATTATTTAGACATTTAAACGTTAAGATTTTGAAACTTAATAATTAAAATCTTGTTGTTCATAGTTCGGCCCCCTTGCATATCAAATCCTAGCTCCGTCCCTGCATACGCCAATGATGCGGCCGCATCTGGCCCCTAAATTTTATCTAATTTTATGGGCCCCAGATATTTTATACCTTTATATATAGGTATAAATCTAAACTTGATTATGAGAGCTTAATTACTACTTTTGCTGCAAAAAATGTGAGAAGTATGATATATAAGTAATATATTTCGGATTAACGTCTATAATGATTACAAATTTTTGTGTTATTATTATTTTTAGTTCTTGTAATTTTGTTTTTGTATTATACAATGGGCCTCAAAAATATAGTTTGCATCTGGCCTCAAAAAATTCAGAGCCGGCACTGTCTCACACCATTCAATTTTTGTACATGGACGCACTTACATACACTCACATTCACATTGAGGGGAGGGGACTCACTACATGTGTGTAGCTCCCTCGGCCGCCCAATCGCCGATCAACAATTCAGATCATTTTACACTTAAAAAAAGCATTTTACATATCTGAACTGTTGATCGGCGATCGAACGGCCGAGGAAGCGCGGAGCTCACTACACACATGTAGTGAGTTCCCTCACTACATGGCTCCTTGTTCCTACATGGATGTACACACTTTTACATACTAACAATCACATTGAGACCCACACACATAACACTGCTGGTGCGTGCTGGACACATACATTAATTTGAATGCATGTTTAAAGTGTTCGCGTGAACGAGTATAGTTGTAGAATTATTGTCTCTCGCCCATAGCCATAATCGGTATTTAACCATAATCCATTTCCGAATCGAATCATGGTTTCATTTTTAAGCTAATATACACTTAAGAGTACAAAAATTAAAATCTTATAACTTGTCTTTAGAACTAATCAATTCAAAATTACGTTGATAATCATGAAATTGATCACCAAGCGTCACTATTTATGTTGGGTTGTTCCAATTCCTGATTATTGGCTTAAGTCAGTTTTTTTTTGTTGATATATTGTGAGAAAATGACATGTCTCGTAAAGCGCAATAAGCCAGTTTATATTTTTAAGTCAGTTTTTCGAAACAAGAGACAGGTTTTCAAATAAACATGAAAAGGATTCAACAACCACTAATAAATTGCACCAATATTAGTCCATTTATCCCATTTGAATTGCTCCCTACGAATATCTGTGTCATTTTTAAATGTCTACTATATCTTTTTATTTGTATTTTTTTTTAAGTTTTTAAAATTTGTGACTGATAGAACTAATTGAGATCTATCAAATAAGATCTATATTACATAACATAGGAGTATAAAATACATTATAGATTGAAAACTATAAAGAGTCTTAAAAAAGGCACGCATAACTATAGGGAGTAATTAAATTAGGACAAAGAGAGTGAGACCCCCTCATCTATTCCAATTCTCCATGGACGCCCCCTAACCTTTGAAAAGGTCCAAACTCACCCCTCACCTTTCACCGTTACCCATCCAGACCCCTTTTTGTTACACAACCGTTTGTAGCTCTTTTATTTATCCATTTTTCATACCGAAATGCGCTTGAACAAGAATAACCCCATCAAGCCCTATACGCAGAAAGTTCAAAAAATTGACCTCTGTTCCAAAACAAATTCCTATTTGAGCACTTTTGAAAAAAATCAAATCTGGTCAGACATTTCTCGTGGGATGTCAACGACCCGGGTCGGACGGCGCAACTCCGCGCCGATCGCACCATCAGTCGCTGGAAGGGGCAGCGGCGGCTTGGGGCCAGTCGGCTGGGGTTTAAAATGGGAGCGGCGGCTAGGGCATTAAGCTAGAGAGAAAAAATGAAGTATTTCTTATTGGTGTTTGAATAGGATAGAATTAAAAAGACCCAATTTTGAGATTTTGATGAACTCGGAAAGGAAAAATGGACCAATAATTAACAAGTTGTCCATTGGCCATAGACTACGTGGATATGGCTATTGGGAGGCAGTGAGGGGTAGAGATAAGAGGGAGAAACAGAGGCCTATATTATTGTAAATGGATGGAGCCAAGTAAAGAAATTGGTTAATTTTTTTATCCGCTATATATATATATATATATATATATATATATTATTATTTTTTTGTTTGACAATAAATTGGAGAGAGAGAGAGAGAGTGAAATGATGGATAGAGATGGGAGAGGTGTCACAGGGAAGAGAAGGGGTTGTTTTGAACTCAGAAAACTTTTACATGGGTAAACTTGTCATTTTCTCACTTTCGTCAACGGAGTAAGGGTTTTTTGGCATTTCGCATAGATGAGAGGGTCTGTCTGAACGATTTCTAGGTGAATATTTTCATAGTTAAAAGTGTTTACCAGTTTTTAGTGCTCTCATTTGTCAAGCTCTTTCGCATGCGTTTGTCTTACAGTTTTCTGTAATTGTCTGTTGATTGTTGTGCAGTTTTAATGTCCATAAGGAGAAAATTGGTAAGCAGGGAATCCTTCACTTTATTAACCGTACTTGTCGTGAGAGTTTCTATTATCGTATGATTAATATGCAGAAGCTAAAATGAATGCAGCCACTCTTCGTTGCACAAAGGTACCCCGCAATTCAAATCTGGAAAGGTTGAGAAACAACTATTTGTTTCCCGAGGTTTGCTTTCTACCCTTTCCCATGCCTACTTACGTAAGTGTACATCATTGTGTTACAACAGAAGCATGATTTTCACAAACAGAGTAATATACTTAGTTCCTTCCATTTGTTGTGATTTATGATCACGATTTTCATTTTCATTTCCTTTATTGTCTGTTTTTTTTCTTTCGGGTTTTCTGCTCTGATTGACATTTTCATCATAGGATGTTAACCTTTCTTGAACATGCTCTCTTACAGTACATAATGTTTCGCTATTTCAGCATCTCTATTGTCTGGATCAGTTCGAAGATTCCATGTGATTATCGTTTAGTTTGGATCTTGATATCTTATTTGTCTTTTATATGGACACTCTTTGCACTTTGCTTTCTATTTTTTCATTTTTATCAATTTTTCCTTTAGACCAAAGATTATCACACTGCAGATTTCATCTCGTGAACTTGAACACATTAAAAAGTACCCCAATGAAAAAGTGATAAGCCTCGGGATTGGTGATACAACAGAGCCTCTACCAGAAGTTATAACCTCAGCTATGTCAGATGTAAGTTTACTGATCTTTGATCATGTGTAGAAGTGTCTCTTTTGGCCGTTTGATCATGTGTTAACTTACTTCCTATTTCCTTCAAAATCAAACGGAATCACATGAATTCCGGTTTTTTAAGTTATGTTTAATGATTTTTCATTTTGGTGTGCTGCAGTTTACGCGCGCCCTTTCAACACCTGAAGGTTACCGAGGGTATGCTGCTGAGCAAGGAAACAAGGTAATCTTATCCGGTGCTGGTATTGCCGGTGATATATTATCCATGGTTGTGATCCATTTTGTAAGCAGCATCTATTGCACTTGAGTTTTTTCAATGACAAACATTCAGAATTTCAGATCATTGGTCGTTGGCCTTTCGTTGATATTTTCTTTTCTGTTCATATAGCTTTTAAGTAAACACTTGAGAAACTTAGGGCGCCTTTTGGGTATTTCCAGTGGTACTTAACTAGTCTTTCTGTCCAGACGCTGAGGAAAGCAATAGCAGAAACATTCTACAGAGATCTAGCAGTGAATGATACAGAAGTTTTTGTATCGGATGGCGCACAATGCGATATCTCTCGCCTTCAGGTAACATCTATGTTAAATGGATCCTGCATTTTGGCTAAAGTACCGGTGTTGATGTGTCCAACATGCGCATCCATTTCGGACACTCGGATCCTCTATTATCATGATATTTACAGAAAGAGAATATCAAATTTGCTAGAAAAACGATATTTCTAGTCTTTCAAATGGACATGAAACAGCATAAATATATTTTTCTCACCCCTTTCTTGTTTAAATACATCTTTTATTTACGATACATAATCAAAAAAAAGTTATGTGATATATACTACAAGCAAGAGTAGGACACGTGCCCACACGCAATTAGGGGACACATATCCCAGTATCCTAAGATTTAAGTTTAGGAAGGTCCGACGGTTGGACTCCCGCCTGCACCCGATACTCGCACCCAAGTCCATGTAACATAGGGTAACATTCAAGGAGTCCACAACTCCATGTGGCCCTCTATTTCTGGGTGTGGGCGCGCGAGTGCGCGTGTGTCTGGTTTCTAAGTTAGAATGGAGCAACTGGATGTTACTTAGCCTCTGAAGGAAATTTTTAATTCGGAGGCAACACTTATTTTCTATGGTTATTTTTTCAGCTGCTTCTGGGATCGAACTTGACAATTGCCGTACAGGATCCATCCTTTCCGGTAATGTTATTGCGATGATACCGTACTACTACTACTTTTCTTCTTTTTACATCCTTCAATTTTGCACATGTTTCTGAACCAATGGTTCAAACAGGCGTATATAGATTCAAGTGTCATAATAGGTCAGGCCGGCGATTTCCAAGATGGAACGGGGAAGTATCGGAAAATCGAGTACATGGAATGTGGACCTCAGAATCATTTCTTTCCTGATTTGTCTAGAACTCCAAAAACGGATGTTATCTTCTTCTGCTCACCACATAACCCAACTGGCCATGCAGCATCAAGGGAGCAATTAGAGCAACTTGTGGAATTTGCTAGGGAAAATGGATCAATCATTGTATATGACTCTGCATATGCTGCTTATATCACTGACGGAAGTCCTCGATCAATCTATGAAATCCCCGGCGCCAAAGAGGTATATCATTGACATGTGTCGTATGATAAAGATTTCCGCTGTTTCATCTGATTTCAGTGAATATTGTTTTTGCTGCAACTTTTGGTTTTTGATAGCAATGGAAAAAGAATCTGCCCTTTTTGTTATTTTGAACTGAAATAACAAAATATGTATTTCGAATTCAGGGGCTATGTCTTGTGGGTTGTGATCTGTATTGAAGTTGATTGTATCTGTCCCTTTTTAAGAGGTCGAACTATTTTCAAAAAAATTCATTTCATGGCCAAGAAATGTCTTCTGGTTGATTTTTTGCTTCTGAAGTAATGGTACGTGAAAAAACTGCAGCATCACTGAGCTTTTCGAGTATTTTTAGGTTGCAATTGAAGTTTCATCATTCTCCAAACTTGCTGGGTTCACCGGTGTCCGTCTCGGTTGGACCATAGTACCACAAGAGCTCTTATTTTCAAATGGATTTCCTGTCATAAACGACTTCAATCGGATCGTGTGCACCTGCTTTAACGGTGCTTCCAACGTAGCTCAGGCCGGTGGGCTAGCATGTCTTTCCCCAGAAGGTTACAAGGTAAGTTTGAATTGGTTTTCGTGCTTTTGGATGCAGAAACAATGAAAACATCAAAAGCATCCAACTTTTCATTTCCTATTCCTTTTTTAGTGCAAAGTTCCCAACAAATCGAAAACATCTTCTCGGTGCTTTCTAATAAGTGGGTTAATATAGGTGTTTACTGGAAACCGGAAAACAAAAACGATAGCAAACAAATAAGCAAATTGCTGCATTCTGAAACCAGGAAGACACCTGGGAAGCCACTTGTAAAGATAATACATTTTAGTTTCCTGTATCTGACTTATTTAATCAACGATGACTACGTATCTACCTAATTACTTCTGCTGAAACTCTTCACTTTCAGGCAATGCTCTCTGTGGTTGGCAACTACAAGGAGAATGCTAACATACTTGTCGACACTTTTGCTTCACTGGGCTTGAAGGTTTACGGAGGTGTTAACGCACCTTATGTGTGGGTTCATTTTCCAGGTTCTAGTTCTTGGGACCGGTTTAATGAGATTCTTGAAAAAACACACATAATTACAGTCCCCGGGAGTGGGTTTGGTCCCTGCGGTGAAGAGTTCATCAGGGTTTCTGCATTTGGATGCAGAGAAAGTGTCCTGGAAGCCTCAGCTAGACTGAAGGACACCTTTCTTTCATAGACAAATGAGGCTGAACCTCATTTATAACCTCACTCGAAATAAAACAGAGGCCATAGGCTGGCCCTAATTTGGATGTTTTTTGTAACTTAATTACAATCTTTGCAATCACAATTTTATTACTAGCTCATATTACTTCATGAAAACCTACAATTGTTAACTTCGTGAAAAAAATTTAAGCCTTCGTGGTCGCTTCATCAATGTTAAAGTTAACTACCAAATAAGGCATGTCCAGAAAAACCATCATATTCTCCAGAATTGTTCAGTTGAAACTTTCTAACTGTTTCCCTACACCAACGTAATTCTCCAAAGAACCGGTCATTAATTGGTCCCTGCACCTTGAAACAAGGTGCCGACTTGCTTAGCATAACTTCTGAAAACAGCTTGTGTGTCATAAGCTGGAACCAGATGAGGAATATATGATTCTCGCACACGATTCAGTGCGCCCCTGTCAAATATAGTGGATGGAGAGCCTTCTTTCCTATCCTTTTAGGCGGCTTTTCACTGCCGCTTACAGGTATCAACTTTCTTTCATAAAAAATTAAGCTGCACCCAGTGTCAAAGTGAGGGCTTGGGATGTGGGGTTACGTGACTCGACTGAGTCGGAAAGATCGGTAAGCCCTTTCAATGCTGCAAAACGCGGCCCTAGGTACTTGACCCTGCTGTTCAAATTGTTGGCCCCTATTGGTTGCAACTAAGGGGGCTGATATGAATCACCTACCAGGTTGAGATCACCCTACTTGATCAAGCACACATAAAAGAGGGCATTAACTGAATGCAGAACTTTGAACATACGACAGATCATAGCCGACAATAAAGTTGATAAAAAAAAAAAAGCTCACACATCTACTATTGGAGTTTACAACATACTGATATACTCATAAGCAGCCATTTTCTGCAGCAACAATGCTGGAACATGATCAGCAGATCGTTTACAATAACATGATACCTGTTTCGGTACTTCGGAAACATTTCGAAGTACCGAAAAAATATATATATAGACTTTCCGCGACAAGAAAGTGAGTAAACTCTAGTGGTCACATCAACTGACTCACGGGATACAAATCCTAGAGCAGTACATCAATCAAGAAGTGTGTAAGAACAATGAGAAGGATATCAAGGATCTGGCAGTTGACAGGTCCCATCGTTCAACTTTTTATTTCCTTTTCATTTCTCCTTACCCAAATCTTTTTTATTCACATATAGGCTTCGTTGAAAACATAAAAGAGCAGAACTTACAATCATAATATAGGTCTAGATATCAAGGATCTGGCAGTTGACAAGTTCCACGGGACCTGCACACCTAGTGGAAATGACCTTCCATATGTTCATTTCGGATCTTGCCAGGTTGGGGGAATCAGCCGAAAGAGTGGATGAAGTTGATGGTAATGAAGTCAAATCATTTTGTCTTTCAGCCTGCATGACTGAAATATTACGGTTTGCATCTTTCGTGATCACATGAAGCTTCCCAATCAAACCACCAAGCAAATAAGGAGACTCAGAGTCAGAGAAATCACGAATGGGGACATCTCCCTCAACCGCTTTCCAAGTGTCATCTTCATGATCATACTTTTTCATCGTAGCGCTTTCCAAAGAACTGGAAGGATCCAATGCGTACAATTCACCATCAACAACGACACTCATTTTAGTTCCTGCCTGCTTTGCAGGCCACCCCTCTCCCATGCCCGTCGGCATTTCACACCACGAATTCGTTTCAGGATCATAAACCTCCCCTCCGACATCAACAAAAAATGGCCAACAATATAAACTCTGAGGCACGTAAAGTTTCCCCCTGTATGAGGTCATTCCGGTTGCAATAGGCTTAAGCAAATCGGCCAAAAAAGCCGTTGGTAGGACCTGAGCTTTTGAAAATGGCATGCTTGGGACTTGCGACCAAATCCCAGTACAAGGATCAAATACCTCAGCAGAACGAAGTGGGGTAAGTCCTCCATGACCCCTAGTAACCCCTCCAACGACATAAAGCTTTTTGTTTAAGACACTTGTCTTGCAATAAGCTCTACCTACCGACATGGGACTTGATTCCTTCCACTTGTTAAGAATTGGATCATAACACCAAACACAACTCATGGCTGAAGCTCTAAAAAATCCACCTAAAACATAGATGCAGCCATTAACAGCTCCAACAGCACAACCACAGCAGGGCATTCGATCCAATCTGTCTTTCTTCCCAAGCCACACCCTTACGGCATCCGCCATTCTGATACTTGACCCCACTATATTCCACATCCAAAGGCCTAATGGGCCCCCTTTAGGTCCTTCTTCTTCGGCGACATTAGGCATCAATGGCAGCCTTTGCCATTTCTGAGACAGTGGATCCAATGCATACCACATAAGCCTATCGTCTTCTGCCTTAGTCAAAATATAGAGCCACTCTTCTGTTTTCGAAAGTTCTTTTCTAATTTTATAAAGTTCATCACTTACAATGGCAGATTTCCAGCTCCGTGAGACTAGTTTTAACCCCGTGTAGGACATTCTTGGAAGTCTAGCAAGAATTTGGATTGATATCTCATCAGGAAGGCAGGGAATTAATCGTGGGCTCTCCTCATAAAAGCTTGAAGATATTCTTTGCCTTTTGCTGGTTTCACCCTGTGGAAACTCATAGAACTCACTCTTTCCAGCCCTACGACTCAATATTCCCCCCATCAGATTCTATATTGGCAATTCCAATCCAGATTAAGAACAATAATATCCAGCCTTTGGAAGTCAAACCTTCTTGTCTAGGATTTGGTTCATGTGTTGTAAGACCATCTCTTCTCTAGTTGATGAACTCAGTAACACAAAAACTGAGAGGAGAGCAGCAAGAAACGAGTGTGAGGATGTAATTTCAAGTTGCAACAGAAACACTATAAAAGTCAAAATTCCAATGATAACACACTGACAGACAGATGCAAATTCATTCACAACTTCTCCTAAACAGCTGGGATATCACACGCATAACTTCTAAACCATCTTCAATATGGTAGAGATCTTGTGTGCCTGTGCGCTTGTGCTATGTAGTTCTACAAAATTAACACGAGCGGTGTTTAGCTTCAGCAGGATAGTGAATAACAAGAAGAAACCATCAAGCTCCCTTTTCCCCCATGGAAAAGTAAAAGTAAAACCTCTACTTCAGAATATGCATATAAAACCACTAAACATCCAGATGCAAGCAGCCCTAAGGGCCTCAAATTTTTCCAATCTGAGCCACATTGAACTGAATACCTCTATCTAACAGAAACGTGTTGCTGCACGGTCAACAGTGACCAAAGACGATGAAAAGCTATAAAAAAGCGTTGGCAGACAGCATATACTCCATCCATCCCGAAATTTTGGTCAACTACAAAACTACATGCAATTTTTAAGCTTAAAAATAATATACTTACCAAAAGAATTTTATGTGCAATATGGATCTTGCTTGATAAATCTCGACGAAATCTATTGAACAGTGCGAAAAAATAAAAAAAAAATATTTTCAAAAATACATTATCTTTGAGTTTGAAAATTACACCTAGTTTCGTAGTGGACCAAAATTTGGGAACGGATGGAGTAAATGATAAGGGACTACAATGTTTATGATAAGCTTCACATTTGAGAGATCATTATATGCTTAAGCATAAAATATGAAATTGTTTGTTGTACATAAGCTCTACAGAAAAACAAAAAGAAAACCCCATTTAAAACCCCAAAAAGATCTCGACCTCAAGTTCATTAGTAAACCACAATACCAACAGTCAGAAATACACTTGAACAGAGGTAGGGAAAAATACCAACCAGAATAGTGCGAGAATTATCTTCTTCCTCCATTTATCTTTTGAAAAATAAATTATAATCAAATTTATAGTAATTTATCGTCAAATAAGCGCCAAATGGAAAGACATCTATATAAAAGTAGACGAGCTAGAACCATTCTCAAATACCAACCTAAATTGCTCTGGAATTTTCTCCATCTTCATCTGCTCTTTATTTTTTATTTTGATGAAAATCATATCTGTTTTCTAATTCATCAACTAAAGAACATCAAACCCATATGAAGAAACAACCAGACAACATAATAGCTCAGCTGGAATGGAAAAAAAAAATTAAAAAATTCCCATATCCTCCGCAATCAAAACGTGAAAACCCATTCAAGAAAATCAAAATTCAAAACCCATTAACCCAGATAAGTATCTAAATCCAAACCACATACATTGATTCGCACGGGCACCCGTGACTGCTATATATCACACACCAGACGTATGCATACACACAAACACAAATATAAACATTTAAACACGAATTTTGTTCAGTCGTGAGTGAATTACCTTTCTGATAGCGAGGAAATAGATTGGAATTGATACAATTAGGGTTCGAGCGAAGTGGTTTGGGAAAGAGAGTGGAATTTGTGAGGTGGGAATGGAGATTTATTCTGCAAAATCACCATGTCGCTGTCCACTTCCCGCTTTTTGTGACTTTTTCTTGTTTTTGTCGTTTTGCTATAATTACAAGCCTGAACAACTGGATTTTGTTTTACTAATAAAATGTAGAAAATACTAACCTCCGTCCTAAGTGCGAAAAATAATGTGTAAAAAAGTGTATTGATATTTCAAAAATATGTATTGATATTTATAAAAATATATAATATCCAAACTTATTGGTAATTATATACATATAATTCTCCGCCTAGATTAGCGAGACCCTAAGAAAATTGAATTAGTCAAATTTTGGATTTTTATCCGGTCCAAATTTTGGACTGTACGAAACAATCTAAATCTGAACTATATATGAATAAAATTAATGATTTAAATTTGCTCTGAGCAAATTAGAACCCTTAATTTGTTGAGCAAATCAAAATACTTAATCGCAACAAGTGGACAGTCTAAATTTAATTTGTCCCGTTCAGTCTAAATTAAGAATTGCATTGGATACAATTTAAATTAGTTTTTCTTCAGAAAGCCAGATCATAAAATTCCAATTAGTTAAATAAAATTCCAATTAGTTTAATAAAGAAATGAAGACCTTGGCTCCAAGTGGAAAGAAGACTGGATAATGATTTCATTTTTTACGTAGACTTTAGTGGGACTTGACTAAAAGACTTGCAAAAATACAAAGACTTGTTTGGTAGACTTGGGAGTAGGGTATAGGTCGACCCATTGATTTTTTGGGGTATTATGTCATTTGCTCATAAGATTTGTGACGCACATTGCCTGAGTTGTTGCGTGTGTAGCTGCGTGCCTAACGGACTTAGCTTGTCTCTAATCAAGTCAACATTTTCTTATGTGGCAATGACTCAGCAATTATGAAAAATGAGATCCGTTACGATTTTATGTAACGATCATTCGCGATCATTCGTTAGTAGTTAAAAAATTTAAAATTTATTGGTCATTGTCGTCTATCTTAGAAAATTATACTGGTCATACAAAATCTTTTACCGTTAATATAACCGGCGAAGTATTTTTATATTTGTCATAAAAAATAAAGTGATTTCTATCCGGAAAATACAATCGGCGTTTCTATCCATAAAATACAATCGGCGAAGTATTTATTGGTATTCTATTATCATTATTTTTTTGTTTAATAATTTAGGCTTTGTTCTCCAATAGATTTTATGAAGATTTGATAAAATCAAGTTCTTGATTTTATCCATTCGTAAATAGGGATGGCAATTTCCCCATATCCAGTGGATACCCGCGCCCGCCCCGCCTATATGGAAGCAGGAGTAACCCAGAATTTTTTCCCAATAGGAGCGGGTATGGTATGATATGAACAAAACCCGATCGGGTATGGAGCGGGTATGATTTTTTAATCTCCACCCCCGAATACCCGTACCCGCCCCTTACCCTCTCTGTACCCAATTATACATACTACATATATTATATTATATATGTACATATAAATAAGAACATACGCATAAATCTTGAGTATAGTTATAGTATATGTAAATAATTATCTCTTTAATTAACAAATCTTATCGATTACAAATCTATCATAATAATTATATCTTTAATTAACAAATCTTATCGATTACTATCTATCATAATAGACTACTTAATATTCAAAGAAGATCAATTGAGATTATATTTGTAAATATAAATATAAATATATTTTCAATCTTGAATTGTTTTATTTTTTTGTTTGGATATGGCTATATTCGGGGATACCCGATCCCCATCGGGAGATGGGTTTGGTTCTTTATCTAATATCTCCAATGAGGATGGGGGCGGGGATGGCAAAAGACCCTCCAATCGGGGATTGAATATGGAATAGGGTCCCCCGATCCATACCCTACCCGTTGTCATCCCTATTCGTAAAAAGATTTGATAAAATGTGTGCCTTACACATCGAAACTTAAGAAATGAAAAGCTTGAATAGTGAAATTATTCCTAGTGAAATCTCATCCGGCATCATTTGAGAAGATTCACCTTGTTTGGAAGGATTTTTGAGAACCGGTTCTCAAAACCCTTGAAAACCCTTGTTGAAAACCCAAATGGGTTTTTGAGAACCGATTCTCAAAATCCTTCAAAAAAAAAGGGCAGAAAACCCATTGGGGGTTGAACAAGGGAGAGTTTTTGAAACCGGGATTCGAAAACCCAAATGAACAAGTAAAGTTGTCCAATAATCACCGAGTGAAATGGATTGAGTCAAAACTTGTCGAGTCCATCACCATATTTATTTGGATATTATTAACTATATTCATTTTGAGGTACCAATCATAAGAAATTTAACAACTGTACCTGGAATATAAATTGTTGTGTGGGAAACCATGGGTACTTTTATTTGAAAAGTATATTTGTGCTCCCTCTACTTAATTAAACAAGAAAAAAAAAGAATTGATATTGACACTCTCCATTTTGATATTGACATTCCCTATTTTGTCTCTATTAGGTGAAGTTAATAAACCTTGCATTTTGAAAGCAAGAGAAAAATATAATTATAAATTATAAGGGTGATTTAGTAACTTCACTTAATAGAGACAAAATGTGGAGTGTCAATATCAATTCCTTAAAAAAAAATAAGGGGAGTGATTTCAAGCGTGGAAATCACTTCTCAAATTGTTATCCATACTTTTTTTTGTCTTCTAATGAAATTTTCATGAGTAAAATTTTTCCTAAAAGGCAAAAATAAGAGTGTGGATAATAATTTAGAAAGTATGAATATCAATTACCAAAAAAGGAATGTGGATAATAATTTTGGGGTGATTTCTAGCGGGGAGTGAATAAACTCTGCTATAAATGCTCTAAAGGCATTCAAGGCCTGTCCAAACCTCACACAGCGGATGATTTTGGTATTGGTACGTATATAAAAAAAAAAATTTGATTCATAAAATGGATGATTAGTTCTAATAATAATTTTAAAGTTGAATTGTCCATGACTGTTTATTTTACTATTAACCAAAATTTAATTTTGTCTATATTTGTCGATGTCCGATCAAACTGTTTTTTTGCAAAAACATACAATTCTGTGGATCCTAAAAGATGAACAATTCAAATTACTGGAATGAACTTACGATGGGCCCCACAATGGGTGGTGGAAATCATGGAATTTAAATCTCGTTAAATAATAATCTCCCCTACCCATTTTTTTTTATTGCCTTTTCATTTTGAGGGAAAATTATTTACATCATTTTGAAAAGAAAAAAAAAAGAGCGAGCTTACTTAAATTATCCCTCATAAAATGAAAAATAGTTTTTCTTATAAATAAAGAATAAGGACAATATTTGAAAATATAGTCAATATGATAAGAAGACATGCATTAATTATAGGTCGTCTTCAAAGTTGAGTTCCATGTACACATTTTTTTTTTTTGATCTGATGTATACATTGTATATGGAGTAGTAAACAAAACGGGGCTGATGGAATAATAAGTTTGAGGTCTTCTGGGTTAGACATTCGGCTAATACTATTCATATGGATTTTAGCTTCGGTCTCAACAACAGTTTGGTAAAGACCGTTCCAAATAATGGTATGATGTGGCATGACAACATCTTAACTTGTCAGTGGCGAAATCAGAATTTGAAACAAAAAGATAAAAACTTATAGGCCATGTTTGTTACGGGGATTTGAGGATGGGATTTGAGATGTTTAGACATTGGGCCCAAAATCCATTGTTTGTAGTTGCAAAATTGTAGTGGGATATCATTTCCCTAGTCAAGTTTCATCCCAATCCGTACGGTAGAAGAAATCCCGTCCATCAGGTAATGAGAAAAGCATGTCATAATTAGTGTTTTCCAATGGCTATATCCCGTTGAACACAAATACCGGATATGGATTTTACCCATCCATTTATATCCTGAGCAATATCCCAAGGGATTCCATATCTCACCCATATCCCAGGGATTTTATATCCCATATTTTTATCTCCGATCAAACAAACGAGGCCATAAATAATACTTACATACTCCATTTTGTAATTTATAATACTTTTTATAATTTCTAAAATATTACTATTCAATAAAAGTAAGCGAGACCTATCAAATGTGATTATATTATACATGTAAAATTTTATAGCTTAAAAAATATAAAAATAATTTTACGAGAGACGTGAACATTGGTTTTGCACATCTTTGGACATAAAGACTAGTAGTATGTATTTATTCAGGAAAAAAAGAAAAAAAGAATTTTTTTGCTCCCTCCGTCCTAAAAGAATGTCTAAAACACTATTCTTTTTTTTGTTGACATTCGATATACAAAAGTGAGGGGTTAGCAGGGAGTTAGTGAGTTAGTCTAGATGAAGTCTATAAGCTATTCTAAATCCCAAACGCCTCTGTCAAGGCTTGAATCCTGTTCTCCCTTCTGGGAGAACTAGGGGATAACTGCTAAGCTAAAAATACTATTCACACGTTTCAAAAAAATTCTACATCTGATAATTTATGAATACTTTCTATAATTTAAAAAAATCTTTGTTGAATAAAATTAACATCTGTCAAACAAAATATATATGCAATTTTACCAGAGAGGTATGAAAAGTGTTTTTGGATATCTCTTGGAAGAGGAATATACACTTTACTCTTCAGCCTTCACAGTTCTGCTTGCCACTCGCTGCATCAATCACAGACACAGCGTGATTGAAGGATGAAAACAGAAGTTCCAATCCAACGCAAAATTCGTCGTTCAAAGAGACGACGTAAGCTCGCGAATCGTCGAGGTAAAAACCCTGATTTCCTTATCCCCATTCATCCAGTTTTTCATCAATCTCAGATAAAATCTTCATCTCTCTCTACTTCCTTTCGCCTCCTGACAGTAAAATTGAGGGTGAAAAAGAGAGTTAAAGAAGAAGAAGGGGTGAGCCCACTGGTGGAGAAGTATTGGTTACAGAGGTACGATCTGTTCTCAAAGTACGACGAGGGCGTTAAACTGGACGAAGAAGGATGGTTTTCGGTTACGCCGGAGGAGATTGCGGTCAGGCACGCCCAGCGTAGCGGCGGCGGCGGCGTTGTCGTGGATGGCTTCGCCGGCGTTGGTGGGAATGCCATTCAGTTTGCTAAAATGTAAGCTCATAATATGGGTATGTTTATGTTTCGACCCATTTGGTTTTCGTTTTTAATTAACTCTCTTGAATACTTGATTGAGAGTACAGTTTATATAGTTTAAGTATGGCACTTGCCTTTAAACAAGTTCTTGGTTGCCTAACGCAACTCTCCAGTGACTGTTCTTCTTACGGGTCTGCCATTTTTCTTTCATTTGAGAGTAACCATGGTGCAGAATTGAGATTATATTCCAAATTTGCAAACTACTTCTGGGTTTAGACCTGTTTTAGATGTTGAACCATATATTTCATGAGCTTACGCCATGTCTGTCCATTTTAAATGACTATAACTTTATTTTATTCTCGGATCATTGCAAAATACATTTCCCAATGACTCACGAATACAAGATTTTAATTTGGTATCAAATTGGAGTATTGTTATGGTTGCTTTGGTTAAGATAAGCGAAAAAATGAAACGCTTGTGGACTCTAGCCTAATGGATACCTATAGGCAGACCTCCAAAACCTAATAGACAGTGGCGGAACCATGATTCGGACGCGGGAGTGGCAGAATTCAATGGAAATCTAGTTACATGTTGTGTGGAAAAATATGAAAAAAATTAAGTTTAAATGGTATCTGAAGTAAAAATAAGTCTAAATTAGACAACTAACTATCATCATTTTTATACCATTCTCGTAAAAACAAGAGAATTCAAGTTCAGGGAAAAAAATATTAGGGGATACCTCAATAGATAAGAATATATAATACTATAATAGTTTAATTGATATGCCTTACAATTAAAGTTGCTGGTCTAGTGGCACACGCAAGGTTTTTTGGAGCCAGACGTCTCGTGGTCAAATCCCTAGTGCAACAATACAACAACTTTTCTTGATTGATGGGCTTTTGTATATTGGCGTAAAAAGGAAGAGTTCAAGACTCGAACACGCAACCTCACACGTAGAGGACCAACACCTTTCCACTGAGCTACACATTGCTTACTTGCGTGTAATCGACTTCACTATATACGAAAGTATGATCTCAATTTTATTTTATTTTATTTAAAGAAACCGGAGGTGGCATGCGCCACCTCCTTCCCCCCGCCATTCCGTCTGTCCCTGCTTATAGTTATATCTCACATGCTTTCCTGCAGTATCAGACTTTGTAGACTATGGTAATACGTTCTTGCTCTGTGTAGTTTCCTTTTTGGCTTCCAATCTTAGTATGTTTAACCTTGCATTTGACCAATTTTCCTATATGGAGACGAAATGTATCAAACTATCAGGTAGTTGGAGTGGGCTCATGTACTTCTGTTGTCATATAGGTGCTATCACGTTGTTGCTATTGACATTGATCCTCAAAAAGTGGAAATGGCATTTAATAATGCGAAAATCTACGGCGTGGAAGATTATGTTGATTTCATTGTCGGAGACTTTATCCAACTTGCTCCTTCTCTAAAGGTAATGCTTTTCCTCTCCTGGAATGAGAAAATAATTGAATTTAAGAGTAAAGTAATTCAAGATGATGCTCTCTTTTTTTTACCTGGAAGCATTCTAATAATGCTTCTATGCATGTGACATAGGTGTTTGCTCGCAGGTCGAGTTCGAAAGTAATAAAAGTGAGCCCTACACATACCTTCCTCACAAACAGAACTTGAGCAGTGCAAGAATCGAACAAACATGGAGAAACTCAGCTTTATATTCCCTGGGAATGAAAAGCTGGGATATTGTTTATCAATGCTGAAAATTAGACCAAATTGGACGATCCTTTAACATTCAGTATTGCTGTTTTTCCTATGTTGTGCTTTATGCAGATAGATTTAATATTCCAGTGTTTGTTTTGTCAGGGGGACGTAGTATTTCTCTCTCCGCCATGGGGAGGTCCGTCATATAAAGCAATGAAGAGTTTTACCCTTGATTTATTGAAGCCAAAAGATGGGTATGTGGTGCTCTTGTCTATCCATTCCTCAATGGAATGAAAGGTTAAATCCCTTGGGTGTTTTGCTATATCAAACTAAAAATGCAGACATTCTCACGGTCTGAAAGAGGTCAGAATTGGATTAATAAGGTAGTTCATACGAAATAGTTCAAAAAGTCATGGACCTTGTTCTCCTGTATAGTGAAATCAATATTGTTTCATAGCCATGTTTTTTATGTGTATGCATCTTCTCTTAATTTTTGTAGCCTTATTTTCAGCATTAGGGATATGTTAAAGCTTATTTTTGTTCTTAATTGGGAAAGGAGCTTATTTATAATGTGGAATTGAGACTGTATATGTTTTTATGTGTTGGTCTGAATATCTTTGTGATTTGTATGACGAATATGAAGCTTAGTTTTGCTCTTCCATTCAGTCGAGTAGAAAGTTATGCTGTTGGATTTATAATGGGACATCTCCTTGATCCTCACTATTAGATAAAAGCACTTAACAAATTTGTGTACTTAAGAGGAGAATTTGATAAAAAGAACCTAACGTATATGCTTCTCAATTCTCATTATCAGTAACCCAAGGGCCAAAGGGATATAATAGCCTAATTCATTGCTGGGATACCCACATATGTACTTTTATGAAAAAATGTCCTCTTATGAAACACCTGTTTGAGAAAACCGTCTCTCTTGAAGCTTTTGCTTGTCATGGGATAGAAAGATTGATAGACCACTGTCGTTCCAAGTTAAACTTGTTTTGTCACTCTCGGGGTCTGTACAGCTTAAAACTTGTGCGCTTTGCATTAATTGTGCAGACTTGTAGAACTGCATAGACTATTGTTTGTTTTCCAAATACTTCCATTGCAATTTGTTCCAAGTACTCTTACTCGTCAAGTGTCCATTCAATCCACGCCAGTGATACCCCTTCCTGATTATTCCCATTTCCATTGAGTTTGCTATATCGCTGATGCATTTTCTAATAATTGAAGTGGTTGTCTAAGATTCTAACTTTCAAGCCGTACTAGTTCATTATATTCGTAATAACTTAACATCAGGAATAAGAAGTGCCTAGCATTACAAGGGGAATCACGGTGATGTCATTGAAAGAAAGAAAATGTCAGAGAATGTTATGCTGGAAAGGAGCAGACTGTTTGGTTCCTCTGTCTCACTTATGATTCTGTTATGAAACCCACTTCCTGGATTAGCACAAAATAGTAACCAGAAATATGCCCTTCTAGAAACATTGTGGCCGCCAGAAACGAAAGATGACAATACTTATTGATCCATGCAGTGTCGAGTTTTGATTTCATTTCTTACTTGTCTTCTTCTTTCCATGACGTGTATCTTATATTTACTTCCTTTTTTTTTTTTTTCTCTCTGCAGGTACTCATTGTTTCAAATTGCTCAAACAATAACGCCTAACATCATTATGTTCTTACCACGGAATGTGGATTTGCACCAAGTGGAAGAACTTTCATGGCTGTCTTCTCCTCCATTATGTGTTGAGGTATCGGCTCCCCTGAATGTATGTAGATAAGGATGTTTATGCGGATTTGTTGTGAGCTTCTTTTACATATCCAAAGCTGGTTTCGTACTTGCAGATTGAAAAGAATTATGTGAACAGCTATTTAAAGGGCATGACTGTGTATTTTGGTGATGCTGCATTTGGGCAACTGGAATTATCTCGACCTTTTCGGGCTTTGAAGCATTCTTTTGATTAGCCGGCATACAGCTTCCAGAGGGACAGAACATAAACTTTACTTTGTGTATAGTCAGTTTTGAGTTCTCAACCAGAGAGAGACATTGCCCTTATGACTGAGGCTATGTAAAATATTCATGTAGTTGATAGCCCTTTCCCTATGAGCTGGAGTATTAATTTTTTGGAACCCCAAAAGGGTGGGAGGGGAGGGGGAAACCAGCGTAGCAATCCCCAGGCATTGACCATAGGGGCTCCCTACCCGCCAATGGAATGCCCGGTTTGAGCTATAGCTACTGTCCGTAAAGACAGCCCGTCACCATGTCAGCATCTAGGTACAAGCGGGTATAAGTGTGTACCCCACAATCCCTTGCCACTGGCAAGACTTGAAACCGGGTCTCCACTGAGAATATGAGCCACCTTGCCCACCAGGCTATCACCATTGGTGGGTCTGTCTCTATGAGCTGTTGTCAAAAAAAGAAGACATGGAATCCAAAGGTTTATTCAGTTTGAGTGGACTGTGTTGTTTATTCAGCTTGAAGTGACTCTGTTCTTTTTCTTGTTCAGCAATTGACTGTGTTTGTTTTTGCTGTGGTATTTTGAATCTTGTTGAATAGCACATATCGGCATTCACGAACGCATTTGAAATGCTTGTATATCCTTTGGCAAAAAAATCATAAATTGGTTTTTTGGTTTATTCGTTGTCTTTATTCAAAAAAAATTGCATTTATTAGTTTTGCGTCATTTTTTTGTGGTTTATTGGTTCTTCTCAACGAGACGAATTTAACAAATATGAAATTATAGTGAAAATTAATTATTTTTTGAATAAAGCCAAAATTAATCCAATAAACTACGTATTTTTTGCTTTATTAAAAAAAAATTAGTTTTGACTATAATTTTATACTCTTTAGATTCGTCTCGTCGAAAGGAACCAATAAAGCACAAAAATTTGATGCAAAACTAACATTTGCGAAAAAAATTTGAATAAAGACAAAACGAATAAACCAAAAAACCGATTTAAGTTTTTTTGCCAAAGGTTGAAGTGATATAAGAATATACAATCATTTCAAAGTCTCGGATTACTCAAGGCGTGCATAAATTGATGATCATAAAGAAATGATAGAGAAGAGCTCGAACGAACCATAACACTCATAGCGGACAAGCGTTATCATAATATAATGAATGGGACAAAGGATGGAATGTATAAGATAGGAGTATAAAACATGAATAGAAAAATGAAATAGGAAATCGAAAAATGAAATAGGAGTATAAATCATGAATAGAAAAATGAAATAGGTTTTGGGGGAAATACGGGCCGGTACAGCCCAATGTCATAAATTACGTCCAGGTCTACCAGAAAACCAAATGCAACGCCTCTCTCTCTCTCTCTCTCTCTCTCTCTCTTAATCTTTCGAAAAAACTAACAAAAACCCAATTCGTTTTTTATCATCAACAAATACCCAATTCAAAACAGCAGAAAATATTAAGAACCCGATTCCCGTCTCAGAGAAAAAATTCAATCTTCGTCACGCAAAATATTGAATACCCATAGAAAGGTATGGATATTTGGTAGTTATAGGTGAAGTCAATTAGAGGCTATAGATGAAGTCAATTAGAGAGTGATGATGATATCTAGAAATAGAATGGAATTTGACAATTGAGAGAACACCAGGGTGGGGTTTATTCTGAATGACCTCCACTGAACCGGACGGCTGTGGGAAGCCGCCAAAGTTCTCAAATCACCTTTTTTGGTTTTTTGGGGGGGGGTGCTTTTCATTCTCTTTCCCTTCTCTTTTTGACTTGACATTTCGTTCACACAGTATGTTTCGGTGGTGGAAATTCGTACGTTTTTTTCTCTACGTACTCCAATAATGGAATCCGGGTATGCCGTGCCCCGTGCGGTACACTACGAGCCGTCCGATGTTTGGATGGACGGTCCAAATTTAATTGCGTTGTGCATGCCAATGAACATATAGGATGGAAAGGGGCGGAGATCAAATCTGGACCTTCCATTTGGGCATTGGACGGTCCATAGTGCACCGCACGGTGCACTACACCCATCCCAGTTCCCTCCAATAATATAGTGTTCGCGCCCGTCTATACACATTTCATCTAATTTTAGGATTTCGAAAATTCAGCTCCATATGACCGACCCTTAATGAGTTGAATACCAGTGGCGTTTTTAACTTGAGACCTTAAGAGGAACAAACCCCGAAGTTACTTATCTTAATCACCAGATCAACCCCATTGGATTGGTGGAAAGTTGAGCTTGATTAGAAAAATATCGTTCGGATTTGTTAGTCCGTTTTTAGAATTCATGTCATTTTTTATTGCTTATATCTCTCAATTTATTATAGTTTTCATGATTTTGCGAATTTTGTATCATATAATTAATTGAGATCTACTAAATCTCCATTATGTATTTTTTGAGATACACATTAAAAGATCGGTTTTGCTAATTGAAGCCCTAAGGGCTCAATATAAATGGGACCCGTATCATGCCCTCCCCAATCCTCCTGACTTTCTCTCTCTCTCTCCCCTCCGTACCCACTATCTCTCTCTCTCTCTCTTTGACTTTCTCCCTCACCTCATCCATACCCACTCTCTCTCTCTCTCTGACTTTTCTCTCTCCTCTACCCACTCTCTCACTTTTCTCTTATTTTTTATATCCAATATTAAAAATATATATTAAAATCTACTCGATGACATCTATAAAACAAGACTAATATTGAATATGTAATTATGTATACCCAAAATGATTTTTTTTTGGATAAAATCACCGTGAGGAAGAGATTCGAGAAAAAATCCAAAAATGATTTTTTTTTGGATAAAATCACCCTGAGGAAGAGATTCGAGAAAAAATCTCAGATTTTTTCGATTATGTAAAAAAAAATCATTTTGGGTGTACATAATTACATATTCAATATTGGTCTTGATTTTATCAAAAAAAATCATTCGGGTATACATAAATTACATATTCAATATTGGTCTTGATTTTATCAAAAAAAATCATTCGGGTATACATAAATTACATATTCAATATTGGTCTTATTTTATAGATGTCGTCGAGTAGATTTTAAATATATATATTTTTAATATTGGATATAAAAAATAAAAACTATAAAAATTTTAATTTGTAAAAAATAAAAAAATGAGAGAAAAATGAGAGAGTGGGTAGAGGAGAGAGAGGGTGGGTACGGATGGGGTAAGGGAAAAAGTCAGAGGGAGAGAGAGATTGGGTACGGAGGGAAGAGAGAGAGAAAGTTAGGAGGATTGGGGAGGACATGACACGTGTCCCATTATATTGAGCCCTTAGGGCTTCAATTAGCAAAATCCATTTAAATAAATAAGTAAAAAATAATGAATTAAAGTAAAATTGACAGAAGTTTAAAAAACTAGGAATAAGACTACATAATTACACACACCCAGGGCTTGCCCTAGCAGTTATGGCGAGTGCTTGACTTTGGGAGTAATCCCCTGGTCAGGAATTTGATTGGTGAGTACGTGACTGTGCTGGGGAGGGGGGAGGTGACTGGTGTGGGTAGTGTCAGCTCTTTCTGAGGTTTGGATTATACAATGAGTCCAATTAGTGGCGTGCTGTAGAGTTGTTCTTCGGTTATCCAAAAAAAAAAAACCCACATAACTATTTTATTTAGGACAAAGATGCTTTTTTGTTTTTTTGATCAGTGGTGTCCAAAACATTTTGTATCGACTAATCAAAGACGCCTTAAATTTGATAACTCAAGGGAGAAAACTAATCAAAGAAGCCTTACTCAGTTACTCAAAGGAGAAAACTGCCATATGGATAACTCACATTTTTAGTTAACTCAGGTTGGTTAGACACGTGGCGGAAGGTAAATGGTTAGTACACTTAGATCCCTTAATTTATAAGCAATTACTAGATTTTTAATATAATACGCACTAATGACGGGTTGTTAGATCATAATTTAAGATTAGGCATAGATTTGACAAAATCTACGTTACTGTTTCAGATCCCTCTGCCTTTCGTTGACCATTCGGTCCATATTGCCCAGCCCCAAATCACTCGTCAATTTGGTCAACTTTTTAAATAAAAAATACTTATTAAAATTCGTTGCTCGGAAAAAGGGACATACAGAAATGCACAATCCGCTTAATGTTTTACGTGTTCAGTTAGTACGGAAATTGTGAAACTCGAGTCTTTAACTTTTCTCGTAAAATTAGGGGTATTTTTTTTTCGAAATTTGTTCTGCAAAAAAACAAGATTTTTCTTAACAGTAGCTTTTAAGTACTAGTAAATATTTATAACTTTCTCATAACTTGCTTTTATCAAATAAATGCATAAAGAAAAATATGATTCTTTCCTTTTTATTCAATATAATTTTCTTGAAAATATGTTCTTTTGTATCAAGTTCTTGACTAGTGAATGGAGCTTAACGATCCTTTTGGTTTCCTTTTATCTAACAATAGACAATAACCAAGATGCAAAATAAATGAACCTATTATGCAACTCATTTATTGTTTACTTAATTTTTTAATTGGTGGCAAAAACACAAAATATCAACAATCATCGGCAGCGGGTTGTAGTACTGCACCGTGTAGCCCAATTTGGGCCCTCCAAATGTGTTTTCAACGTTCTGGATTTAAATAAAACTCTTCCATATAAGAGAAGACTCTTCTATGTAAAAGTTTTATTTAAATTCGGAACTTCGAAAGTACATTTGGCGGCTGAAGCTGCACTTCAGGGACCTTATTTTTGCTTCAACAAAACAACAAAGGTAACCAAAAGGACCCTGGGGAACCATGATATTTTTCGTAGTAGAATTTAATCCAAAAATAAAAGTGTACAAGGCCAAGATTCATTTATGCGTAGCTTAGACTTAGAGTACTATACCAATATTCATCAATTCTATACCTCTAATTATCGAGTATTAATTTACATAAAAAATACTTAGAAGATACTGTAAAGTATAGATTTTAGCTTGGTGTTTTGTAGGTTTTTCTTTTTTCAAGAATAGAGAAAATATTATTGATCACTGGGCAATGCTAAAGTTGGTGTTTTGTAGGTTGACAACCAAGAACATTTTCTGTAGTTTATTTATTTTTTAATATGAAAGACAAATTAATAAAATAGTACTGAGTACCACAAAATCCATGCACAAAGACTTTCTGAATTGATTGTGATTGAACAAACCCTACAAAAACTTTGTTGTCTCAAAACTATGAGAGCCTAATTACTTGCATTATAATATGATTTAGGACACATTCATACTTGAATCTATGCACGGTATGTTGTACAAGTCGCAATATTTTAATTAATTTCCACTTATTATTTTGCAATTAGTGTCATCAATCAATCCGACCTTTAATATTGAGATTTGATTAAAATGACACCAACTTTTCATCAATGTGAACGAAATCTACATTTTTGGATTCTCAATTTCTTCAATAGAGTAACCCACTTTCATTTTGTTGTCATCCTGTTTTGTTTTTATTGAGCAATTTGGTAGCTTTTTTTTTTTGTCATTCGATATACATCAGTGGGGAGTTAGAGGGGGAGTTAGTGAGTTAGTCGAGAGGAAATCTACAAGCTATTCATAGCCCTATGCCTCAAACGCCTCTATCGAGGTTCAAACCCTAATTTCCTTGTGGGAGAATCAGAAGATAATCGATCAAGCCCTTGATTAATTTGGTAGTTGATATAGTGAGATGGTTAAGTGCTAATGAAGACAAGGCACATGCTTGGTACGCTTTGGTGGGGATGAGCCTAACCCAAACAAGAAGGTTCTATTGGCTTTTGATTTTTACTATAAGGTCTCTTTCAACCACACAAAATGGAAGCCTAGTCATGGCATGAGATGTACTCCCACCACCCCCAAAACCAATTGTTTACACTTGAGTTCCCTTTTTGAATTAATTTGTTTGGTTGCCCCCACCAATTCATCTTTCAAGAGTCCTATCATTTGTGCCAGAGACTAGTACCCACATGGAGAATAGTTGATTTAGACATAAAGTTTAGTGCTTTGACAGCTTAATAAGTTTGGAGGAGTCAGAAATTACAACTTAAAGGGACCAAAATAGAAAGAAAAAAAACACTTTCTTTAAGATGATACTATCATGATATTAAAATGTAGCTATGTTAAAAAAAAAAGATATTAAAATGTAGCTAAACCAAGTAAAGATACTAGTCAATAATTTTTTTGTCAAGATACTAGTTACTAATTTAATTTTGACATATATCTTGTAACGAGTATCCCTAATCAATGAAAAATCATACTCCATCAATTCCAAAAAGAAAGTCTGGTTCCCAAAATGAGGAATTTTAAAATATTTTAAAAATTCATTAATTGAAAGGGAGGTAAAGGGAGTCGACTAGAGCTCCAGTTTCACTCAAGAGCATGGCTCAGCCAGCCCCATTTAAGACGAAAGTACTCTAGTAAGGTGTTATTAAGAGGTGATGAGCGTATAGTTATATATAATGGGTGTGATATGTTCAAATTTTATTTGAGGCTAGCTTTTAACGTGATAAACATGAGTCGTCTACTAGTAGAGGTTTTTTAACAAGTCGAACCAACTTAAAAGTGGTTGTAAAAACTAACTCATGAGTTTCCTGATAAGAACAAATTCTAATGATTTTATCTTAACTACAATTAATCTTTAGGTGGTGTGTAATTGTAAAAGATTATTGATATTTAAAAAAAAATTGTTTTGATAGCTGTAAAAATATATTTATATTCGTGAGATATGTATTGAAATTTTAATTTATTCGTACAGACTCATATTATCCATCGTCTAGAAAGCCTCATACATTAATGCCTATAAACTCATTGAATTAAATTTAAGTTTGATTAGTACTGTAGTTCTTAATTGCTGACGTTCGAAAGTGAGAAAGGAAACGGGAGGGTTGAAAGAAGCTTTCGTCACAATGAATAACACGACACCGTTTCAAGAGAAAACCACTTCACTTTCACTACCATAAACTGTCCCAATCCAAGAAATCCCACAAAAATATTCTCCAGAAAAGAAAACTTTTCATGCCTATAAACTTTTCATAGTTTTCTTTCCCAATCACTAAAATCAATAATCTAGAGAGAGAGAGGTGTGAAGGCATGCTTTGTCGGCCATTAGAGCTTCAGTGAAGAGCTCTCATCCATTCCTCCGATTCATTCACCTAAATACCCTTTTTTTTTTTTGCGATAACCATTCACCTAAAGACCCTTTACAAAATTAAAACCAAAATTACGACTTGGGTTTATCCTCTTTTTCCCCAAAGAAAAATCCCCCACAAAACCATTCTGATTCATTCCTTTTGTTTTCCTTCCCTTTCTTTTTTGGGTTCAAAAGGGTTGTCCCTTTTAAAGTGTTTAATATAGGCGAAAATATTCAATACTATTCCATTGTAGATTTGAAGATCCCACCATCCTTTGAAAAGTTGGGACCAGAGGGTTGTTTTTGTATTTATTTTCTATGGGTTTTTTCTCAAGGAAGGTTGTTGAATCAGCAGTTGTTTGATAAGTGATGAATTATGAGGTATGTTAAAGCTTTAATCTTTGATGGGTTCTGTTTCAATTTCTTGTTTCTTGTGTTTCTCTTATATGATTGATTTGCCACTCTCTTATGTTTATCATTTCTGCAATAGCCATTAGTTTTTTGTTAGGTTATTTGAAATTGTTGATTTATTGCTATGCTTATGTTTGTATATTTGGATGCCTTCTATGTTTGTCCAAGATTGGATGTATTTGTCCATTTTCTGAATGGCTATTTTGTTTCCTGTGTTTCTGTATCTCGAGTATGTGAATTGGTTTAAATGGTCAGTTTTATCATTTTCTAGTGAAAATTGATACAAATGCAGAATTCAAAATCTTGGTTGACTTGGTACTTGTTGGAAATAGTATAAGCTTTCAAGAGAACCAGGAAAAAATTAAGGAATATAATCGACTGATCGTAGGAGCATAATTCGTGTAAATTACTGAGAAGTAGAACGGCAGAAGAAAACATAGAAAATAGTGAGCAATTGAGCATAGAAAATACTTATGAATCTAAGAGCATGTTTAATTGGTTCAATTAAACTTCTAACAATACTTCTAAACCTACTTTGAGAATAATGAATGCTGTATTTTATATTGGAGTCCTGCGGCTAAACTTGGTTGTCTAATTTCTCAGATTGTGCTGTAAATGAGATTCAATGAAGGATATAATAATGTCAGGCTTGAGGAGAGGTTGGGTTGCAAGTTTCACGGGCATTTTAGCTGTCGCTGCTCTGCTTGTTTGTGCTTCAGAAGGGTTGAATTCGGAGGGCCTGTACCTATTGGAGTTCAAGAAAGGTATTTCTGATGAATTTAACTATCTTGGAAACTGGAATTCGAGTGACCAAACCCCATGTGGTTGGAATGGTGTGAATTGCTCATCGGACCCAAAAAATTCAGCTGTGGTGTCTATTAATTTGAGTACAAAGAACCTTTCTGGGACCCTGAGCCCTAGTATTTGCAATTTGGTTAATCTTACTGTGCTTGATGTTTCTTTCAATGGATTCACCGGAAACATTCCTGGGGGATTTGGAAATTGCTCGAGTTTGGAAATTCTTTATTTGCAGAACAATCTGTTTGATGGGCAAATTCCTGTTGAGTTGGGTAATCTGCCTTATTTAACAGAATTGAACTTGTGCAATAACAAGATATCGGGTCCCATCCCGGAGGAGGTTGGAAAACTTTCCTCTTTGGTTCTGTTTCTAGCATACTCTAACAACATCAGTGGTCCACTGCCTGTTTCCCTTGGGAATCTAAAAAACATGAGGACATTTCGAGCGGGGCAAAATGTGATTTCTGGGAGCATTCCCACAACCATCGGTGGATGTGAGAACTTGACGTATCTTGGTCTAGCCCAAAACAACCTAGGAGGGAATATACCAAAAGAGATTGGGATGCTTAAGAGCTTGACAGAGTTGATTCTTTGGAATAATGGTTTGACCGGTTTCATTCCGATGGAAATCGGAAACTGTACGAATCTTACGACTCTTGCTTTGTACCAGAACAACCTTGTGGGCAAAATCCCTGTTGAGATTGGGAATATCAAGTCCTTGATGTACTTATACTTGTATAGGAATGGGTTGAATGGAACAATACCTACACAGATTGGTAATCTCTCTTTAGCACTAGAAATCGATTTCTCAGAAAACTCTTTGTCGGGAGAGATTCCGTCCGAGTTGAGTCAGATAAAGGGTTTGAGCTTGCTCTACCTTTTTGAGAACCAGCTTACGGGTATTATACCGAATGAGCTTAGTAGCTTGAAAAACTTAACAAAGCTTGATCTATCCATTAATAAACTCACCGGTCCTATTCCTTTAGGATTTCAAAACCTAACTCAAATGCTTCAGTTGCAGCTCTTCCAAAACTCCCTCAGTGGTACCATTCCTAGAGAGCTTGGCCTTTACAGCAAACTTTGGGTGGTTGATTTTTCATACAACTACCTAGAAGGAAGAATACCTCATAAGATTTGCTGGAATTCCAATTTGATATATCTGAATCTCGAATCTAATAGCCTGCATGGGAATATTCCAGATCGTCTCATAAAGTGCGATTCTTTGGTGCAACTTCGTCTTAATGGAAACAACCTGACTGGGAGCTTTCCGTCTGATTTGTGCAACTTGGTGAATCTTACTGCTCTTGAGTTGGGCCTGAACAAGTTCAGTGGTCCGATCCCTCCAGAAATCACAAACTGCACGAGGCTGCAAAGGCTTGATCTCTCAAACAATTTCTTCACATCTGAGTTGCCAAGCGAGATAGGAAATTTGTCCCAATTGGTTGGTTTCAATATTTCCTCTAATTTACTCACTGGGCGAATACCACCTGAAATTCTCAACTGCTTGATGCTTCAACGGCTTGATCTTAGCCAGAACAGCTTCGTAGGTTCCATACCAAATGAACTTGGAACCCTTTCGCACCTGGAGCTTCTCCTGCTTTCTGAAAACCAGTTCACTGGAAATATTCCTGCAGCATTGGGAAATCTCTCTCATTTGATCGAGTTACAAATGGGCGGCAACTTGTTTTCTGGTGTAATACCAGCAGAGTTGGGGGCTCTTACTAGCTTGCAAATTGGGCTGAATCTTAGTCACAACAATCTCTCCGGAAAAATTCCACCTCAGCTCGGAAATCTTATAATGCTAGAAATCCTCCTTCTGAATAACAATGATCTGAGTGGAGAAATACCAAGTACATTTGGTAACCTGTCGAGTTTGTTGGGCTGCAATTTCTCATATAATGACCTTTCTGGACCGTTGCCTTCTATAGCATTGTTTCAGAACATGGTCAAGAGCAGCTTTATTGGAAACAAAGGGCTTTGTGGTGGGCCTTTAGGCGATTGCACCGGCAACCCGTCTTTGAATCCAACGCAGCCTTCTTTGAAAAGTGAGTTCAGTGCTCCAAGGGGTAAAATAATCACGCTAGTTGCAGCTGCTGTTGGTGGGGTTTCTCTAATTCTGATTGGAATTCTCTTGTATATCATGAGGCGTCCGGTAGAGGTGGTTGCTTCCCTCCAAGAAAAAGAGACATCCTCTCTCATTTCGGATATTTATTTTCCTCCAAAGGAGGGTTTTACTTTCCAAGATATAGTTGAAGCCACAAACAACTTTCATGACAGTTATGTTGTCGGGAGGGGAGCTGTTGGAACCGTTTACAAGGCAGTTATGCAGTCTGGGGAAACAATTGCCATTAAGAAGCTAGCTTCTAATAGAGAAGGAAACAACAATGAAAACGTTGACAACAGCTTTCGAGCTGAGATTCTAACTCTTGGAAATATTAGGCACCGTAACATTGTGAAGCTTTACGGTTTTTGCTATCACCAGGGTTCGAATTTGCTTATTTATGAGTACATGGAGAAGGGTAGCTTGGGTGAATTGCTTCATGGCGATGGAGCAGCTTGTTCTGGGTTGGAATGGCCGACACGTTTTAGGGTTGCTCTTGGTGCTGCCGAGGGTCTTGCTTACTTGCATCACGACTGCCGACCAAGGATCGTTCACCGCGATATAAAGTCTAATAATATTCTGCTTGATGAGAATTTTGAAGCCCATGTTGGTGATTTTGGATTGGCAAAGGTCATTGACATGCCTTACTCCAAGTCAATGTCCGCTGTGGCAGGGTCATATGGCTACATTGCCCCTGGTAAGCTCCTGCTTTTTCTTTTCCTTGTATCATTTTCTAGTTTTTGCTTGCTTTTTGAATGTGTTTCAAATTTTCAATCTATACCTTGTTGGTCCGGTTAAGATAGGTAATAATAAAGTAATATTTAGTTTAAGATGAACTTCTTACTGTTCACTTACACATTCGCTTATATCATTTGTTGATTCATTGTCTTTCCTTTTTACCCCTTATGCTGTATCTGGATCAAGGGTATTGATGGAAAGGAAAACCTAAGAAAATAACGGCGTAGAAAAAAGATAAGTTCTGTCTGCCATTTTGCTTTCCCTCAGCAAATCCCTCACACGAATCCGTGATCCAAATGTAGCCTTCCTATTTTCCTTGGGATACCAGTTGAGAAGAGAGAGTTTGGCTTTGCTGAATTCATGTCAGCTCGTTTTGAGTTGTAAATTTTGAAGCAAGGCACCGTAAATACATTTCCAGTTTCGGAAGACTTTCCACTTCTATCTGTTGTATTCAGCTTGGTGGAAATAATGGATTGTGCCCTTTTTGTAATGAAGCTTCTTGGGTCTTATGTTTAGAAAGCTAGAGGGTATAACGAGTTTTGTCCTTATCTATGTCATAATACCACCCAGAAAAATAGATGCATGTTTTTCATATGACTCCTATAACAACTTTTAAATTTCTTGAACTACCTCATTGTCTCATCGCAGCTGATAGTTTTACACCTTGTTGGTTGAGATGATTGAGCTTGATTCCCTCTTGACTGACAATTTACATTTTCTTGATGCCAGAATATGCATACACAATGAAGGTGAACGAAAAATCTGATATTTATAGCTACGGAGTAGTTCTCTTGGAGTTGGTAACTGGAAGAACTCCTGTACAGCCGATAGATATGGGATGTGATCTCGTCACATGGGTGAAGAAATACATTCGCGAGCATTCACTATCATCCAGCATACTTGACAGTAGATTAAATCTGAAAGATGAAAGTACCATCAATCACATGATCACTGTCTTAAGAATTGCCTTACTGTGCACGAAGTTGAACCCTTTTGATCGGCCATCGATGCGGGAAGTTGTGCTGATGCTGATAGATACTGAACAGAGAGTACAGAAAATTATTTCGTCGCGAGTATATGATCATCCGGAGAAAGATGATGCCTCTTAACTTGTACGTAGCAATAATCTCTCAGTTTCCTTACTGATATGATCTTTTTGAACTGATATTACTTGTATCATTATCTTCCATTTTCAAATCATAAAATCATCATGTACATTTGCTTTCCTAAGAGTAGTATTATTTCTCTGATGATCAAATATGACTTTGGGGTTTATGAGATGGTGTTTGTTTCTTATGCTCATTTTTTGAAACATGACAGGAATACCATGAAACCTTTTTCTGCAGAATTAGAATTCCTTAGTTTCTTCAAAATCCTTTAAATGTACACTTAGCTATTGAATCATTGATAGATCATTGTTAATGGACTTTTCTGGTAATTGTGGATTTACCCTTCTCCGTTTTGTTGCTTCTCGTGCCTCGAGTTCAACCTGGATTATGAGTATATCTCCTTCGCTACCGTCACAACCCGAATGAGGGGTGAATATTTTGCAGCCCACACAACCCGAAATAGGGACAAATATTTGTTTCGGCCTGTGCATAGTGGAACACATTCTCCCGCCTTTTCCAATGAAAAACTGTGTGACATCCTTATAAATCGTCCTAGCTCAATCCCACACCCTTCGGTCCCTTCTGTAGTAAAATAAATAAATTTAACCTAGCAACAAAAATTAATTTGGGTCTCTAAGCCTGCCCTCCCTGATACCTTTCGGCTTTGATTTGAGGGTATGGTTCTGCAGCAAAACGTCCATGTAGCTCCTCGGTTCTTGGAGGTTTAGGGAGGCCACTGTTTCAGTGGTACTCTGAAAGCAACCACTTTGTACATATTGTTAAAGGTTAGCTCTGTCTCCAATCATCTCCACCCATACCCCAATGATTGGGGACTAGATGGGTTCTGTTATTGTTGTCGTAAACAAGCTTGTACTCCATTTGCAACTGTAAATTTCACTAACGCGAAGGACTATATTGACTCTCCACTAGGAAGAGCCATTCACTGACATGGGTACACAGAGATGACAGGGACACGTACCCGACAAAATTTAAAAAATGCAGGGCACGACATTGTGACACCTCATATATATATAGAACTAAAAATTTTTGGTATGTCTGTTAAAAATTTACTACGAGATTATGAAGAATACAGCATAATACCAGTTGAAATAAAAATGAAATACCCGTAACGTGAACATTAATATGGCATTCCCAGGATTCTATCAATATAAGCTACTCCTATGTTATATACTTAATTAACACATCATTAATCGCACACATGAAGCAGTATTTTCAAACTTAGTACTCCCTCCGTCCTTTTTTAAATGTGTTACCTGAGAATTCCAACTATTTTTCTCTCACATCAACTTTTACATCTACTTTCCACTACTTACCCTTATTAATATGATAATACCCACTTAACTTTTCAAAAAGGAATATATTTTTAAGGGCAAAGTAGGAAATGTACCCACTAACTTTTCAAAACATACTTATTAAGGGACATCTCAAAATGGAAATGTACACACTATAAAAAGGACGGAGGGAGTAAATGACAAGCGAGTAACAAGATGAGAGTAGTGTCCGACGAGTCACCTTCTGTGAAGTGTTCGTGCTTTAGGCTAGCTAATAGACTTATTTAGGCCCTATTCCACTGACTCAAAAAAGCCAAAAAGTTAACTTATTCCTAAAATCGAGGCAGTCACTCTCTCACAACACATCACATAAAAAACTGTGAAAAGCCAAAAAGTCAAAAACTACCTTAGCGGAACACCCCATTATTATTACGCTTGGTTGATAACCAAATATACCTAGTTACGATTTTGGTAATCACTTGGACCAGGGATACTGTGCCACATAATCCCTTTTTTCCGCGGAGAACAAAAAAACGCCATCCTCTGCCACCTTCCAAGAGCAATCAAAATTCTTAATGCCACACCTCTCTGTAGTCCAATCCGTCTTACTATCGAACAAATCAAAGCGACCATGCAAGTTTCCGGAACTCATGTCGCAGCTGTAGACTTCGCTTTTACCAATGACTACGCTTACGTTGAACTCGAAAACATCAAAGGTGGGGAGGGTTCGCGGGCCAAAATCCTTGTAGGCCGATTTGCAGTGGATGGTCAATGGACCGGGGACTTGGTTGAAGATGAACACCGAGCCTATAGCTAGGGTGAGCGACTGTCCCACCGGTGACTGGTGCATTGCCATGAGTGTCAGGGCTAGCAAAAGCACATGGTTTATGCGGTAACTCATGCTTTCTTTGGGTATACTTGTGTTTATTGTTTTTGTTGCTGTTGCTGCTGCTGCTGATACTGCTACCGATCTGACAATGTAGTTTTTCTTTCGTTCCCTTTAAATAGGTGTCAAGGTGTAATCTGTGTAATCAACAATGGAATGTGGTAATCTTTTGAAGATTCAGGCAATTTTTGGAGCTTGGATTTTATCAAGGAAAGGAAATAGAAATAAATAGAGTTTTGTTCGTTTGTTAGAGGGTAATTACACTGGTTCTCCAGAGGTTTATAAAATAAGAGTTGCCTCTCCTGAGACTTCTGAAATTTCAGTTAGCTCCACCTGTTGGACCTTTCGGATTAAAAGTAAACAATAAGTTGCTAAACAAGTCAAGGCTTCACAAAACAAAAAACTGAATTCGGGAAAGATAAAAACTTGTATGGGTGGGAATTTGAAGACTTAGTCTTTTACCGGTTCTACAAGGTGAACGGTTTAGATCATAGTTTTGGACATGAGATGTTCAAGGCCGGCCAACCCCCTAGGCCCAATTGGCCTGGGCCTAGGGCCTTCAAAAAAGTCTAAAAAATAGAGGCACTTCAAGGATTTTTAGTAGTGGGCTTGAGTATGGATCTTTTCTAACCCAAAAATAAAAATAAAAAGGCCCAATATGATTTTAATTGATACTTTTGTTTCTAAAAATTGCAACATGAGTAATATTCAAGTGATACTTATGCGTTACATGTATTTGGAGACTTTGTGTTTGACTTTTTTGTTGTTATATTATGATTAATAGAATTTTATGTTCTTTTGGCTTTTTTGTACTGTGATTGTTACTGAAAAAGTTATTTAAGTGTTGTACTCTTAAGGCACGATTTTTAGACTAGGCCTAGGACACTCCAAATCCTTGGGCCAGCCCCGGAGATATTGACGAATATTGAGAGTAGGGAGAGTTATGGAGGGATAGGGTATGGAGAGGACCTGATCCCTCTATGAGTAGAAGGAAGCAAAAGCCTTCCATATGCAAAAATTTCACTTTTTGATGATTTTGAGTTTCTTCTCGGTATCCATGGTGCAATAAACCAAACAGGCCCTATCACCCTATAGTGTGCCCCAAAGTCACTTAACTATGTAATGTTCAATCTAAGTCGTTTCAAAAGAGTTTTCAAGGATCTAAATTTCAAATGTTATCTTATACTCCCTCCGTCCCTTTTTAAGTGTGTTATCTGGAAATTTCAATTATTTTTTTCTCACATCAACTTTTACGACTTTTATATCTACTTTTCATTACTTACCCTTATTAATATAATAATACCCACTAACTTTTTAAAAATGAATCTACTTTTAAGGGCAAAATAGAAAATGTACCCATAAATTTTTCAAAACACATTTATTAAGGGACAATCCAAAATGGAAATGTACATACTATAAAAGGGACGGAGGGAGTATGTATAATTAACCTTTCATGTAAAATAATTTGGACCATTGACTACTAAACGAACGACTTAAATTGGGCACCACACAATGGAGTGCCTAGAGGTACTATAGTGGCCCGGTTCCCCAGGCATGCATTGGCACATAGCTTGTGTAATAGAGTATATAGGAGCTCATGTTTTTTGGAAACGTACATATAGCATTACAACACACATACTCCCTCCGTTTAGTTTTGTTAGTTCATTTTGGGAGTTCGTGCCTCTTTTCAAATGATTATATCTTATACTCACCCGTCCCTTTTATAGTGTGTACATTTTCATTTTGGGTTGTCCCTTAATAAGTGTGTGTTTTGAAAAATTAGTGGATACATTTTCTATTTTGCTCTTAAAAGTAGATTCATTTTTAAAAAGTTAGTGGGTATTATTATATTGATAAGGGTAAGTAATGGAAAATAGATGTAAAAGTTGATGTGAGAGAGAAATAGTTGAATTCCCAGGTAACACACTTAAAAGGGGACAGAGGGAGTAATGTTTTATGTAATTTTAAAAACATTGTCTTATAGAACTAATCCAGATCTATCGAACAAGATCCATAATTGACATATAATTAGTATTTACAAAAATAAGATATCACTAAATTTTTATCCGGTTACAATAGAACGAGGGGCAAAGAAATCCGAATGGAGGGAGTAGTATTAATCAACAGTTACACAATAGGATCAGGGCAGCTCTGGGCTCTCCATTTTTCTATCTCAATTACCTTTTTTTTTTCTTTTGGTCCAACTGTCAGGGGTGTTCTCGCTAGCTTACGCACACCTCGACTATTCTCCTTCGGTCCGGTCAACAGCAGGCCACCCACACCAGGACTAGAGGATTCACAAGAAATTATTTTCTTACGGCCTGACTCTAAAAATCGAACCCTGATAAATTGCGTGGGGAGTAAACTCAACAATCAACCAGAATAACCCTCGAGGCTATCACAGTTACATTGATGATTGGTCGGTTTATATAGATACAAAATGCTGTAGAGCTGTAATTCTTCCTCTCACATAAAAATTATCTAGTGATGCGAGTCATACCCATAATGGGCCTAGTTTATATATGCACGGCGCTTCATGCTTGGGTGCCTTCGCGGTAAGAATTGAAGTTGTGTCGTAATATTTGGTCAAAAATAGGGTAGTTTATGGAATATCGAATGAAGGGAAAGAAATTTTTCACAGTTTTATAGCTGGTTTATGAGTCTGCAGGAGTACTGTTTTGTGCATGTGAATCATACACATAAAATAGAACTAAAGAGCAGAAGGTTATGTTTGTGTAATGGGCATAACTGGATGGGGTTTGGGCCTGACGAAGTGGCCTGGAACTCTTGATCCTAGCTCGTGGAATAGCGGATGTATGGACATGCGGGCTGGGCTGGTAGTGGTTCGATCGGGGCAGTTCAGCAACCAGATTGGAGGGCTGTGAATGAGCCGAGCTGAGCCGAGCCAAGCTTTACTGTGTTCAAACTTGTTTATTATATGTTTTTAACGAACTCGTGCTCGAGCTCAGTAAAAACTTAACGAACCGAGTGTCTTACTCGAACTTGATCATGTGGACAAGCTATGTCATTCATTGCATTTAGGGCTGCAAATAAACCAAGCCTTTCGTGAGCTCAGCTCAATTCATTTCAAAAAGAAATCGAATCACCCACACGGGCCACACATACATATGTTGGTCATATCCCTAATCTTTAAAAGCCTAATTTTCTTGGTAATAAAATAGATTTAGCGGATCCAATTAGACATGATCATGAATGTATGTTACGTATCAAACCTTTAATTAAAATGGCCCATATATTTTTGGCAAGTAATTGAAGATATAAACGTATTACCATATTCTTTCCAGATTACGATTCCATAGCTTTTTCCAATTATGATTCTATTCGATAGTTCGAGTCATTCATTTTGTAGGCGTTCATCACCCGTGCAAAAATTACTATATTGACAATCTTTGAAAAGCAAGGGTCAAAGCTTCTACGATTTAAACAATAGTATCCACCGGAACGAAACATAATCGTTACATGATGAATAGACACGTGTCTCCAACTATCCAATTTTTTTAATACCCATATGAGCTAATCAGGCTCTTACTAATGTTCGATCGACTTTATTTTTTTGCATGGATGAATGAAAACGGAAATATATCCTACGAGTGGATTTCGATATGTATGTAAGGGATGAAAATAAATTTTAAGTTTACGAGAGAAAAACAAAGGGGCATACCAAACTTATAATGCATTGTTGTTATTGTTACTACCAAGAATACTCCAATACATAATCCTGTCTTTTCAACTCATACAAAAATATCCCTTCTCTTCTCACCCTCCAAAAACACTCAAAATTCTTAAGAGAAACCACACCTATCGTTATTCCAATCTCTTCCCGCGTCGAAAAGAATAAAACGCCCAATCAAACCTTCAGCGCCCAAATCGCAGTAATAAATTCCTTCTTTTTCACCGGCGACTATGCTCACATCTCACTCGAACACTCCAGCCAAGGGTATGATTTTTGTGCCAAGGTCTTTGCCGCTGGATGACTGACAATGGATGGTAAGCGTAGTCGTAGGGATGTAGTTGACGATGGAGACGACGCCTTGAGCTAGGACGGCTCTCGACTCAACCGGTGACTCGTGCATGGCCATTAGAGCTAGGGCAAGTATTAGCATGTAGCTTTGGGGAGGACTCATGCTTGTAACAAAAGAAATAAATTATCAGAGTATGTTGATGGTTTTTTCTTCGTTTACCTCAAGGACTATATATACTCAAAATTTAGGAACAAAGATGGAAATAATTAACCAAAATTGAGTCGTTACATCTTTCCATGTATGCAAAGATTTTTATTCCCGTTTGAATTATTCATTTAACTTGCATGGTAAGTGGAAGATTAATTGTTACTGCTTAAATTTTTAAATGATTTTCTTTTGAAAACAACAGTCCCACAAATCATGGGATAAGGAAATCATGCAATCGGCTAATTAATAGGATTAGCAGAAAAATCAAGAAAATCATAGGATAGGATAGGATAGGATAGAAAGACTTAAAAGTTTCCTTTTGAAGAAATCACATACTTATGGTAATTGGGCAACTCTTAAGTTTGTTTTTTTTTTTTTTTGTTAAACGGTAGGAGATGCAGGAATCGTGACCAACTGAGCTAGCCCTAGTTTGTCATCCAATAAATTTTTTGCTTAAGTGAGCTCTTGACCTCCTACTGAGATGCAAAAGTCCTCACTAATTGAGCTAACCCTAGTAATTAGTTATCTTTAAGCTTACTTTGAAATTGCAATGTAGATCATTTTAATTACTCCCTCCGTTCCAAATTGCTGGTCCTTTTTTCCATTTTGGGATGTCCCAAAATATTTGTCTCACTCCTAAAAATATCCATCAAAACATGGTCACTTTCCAGTTTTACCCTTAAAAAGTACTTTTTCCATCTCAATTTGCTTGTCCATTATCTTTTATTTTATAACGGTTTTTATGATTTTGAAAATTTTGTATAAAAAAAATTAATTGATATCTATCAAACAAGATCCATATTGCATATGTTTTGAGTTTTATATAAAATATTAGCCCCACAAAATTGGTCACAGTAATATTGGCTGAACTTAGGGGCAAAATAGAAAAGACAATACAAAATTTTCACACCCCTTAAAAACCCACTTCCCCAAAAGGGGCAAGCAAACTGGGACTGTGGGAGTATTTTTTTTATAAAGAAATTCAGAATTCCCAAGTCATGGGATCACTTTTATATTGGCATTGCCTACAAAATCTTGTAGAAGTCAACACTTTAATTTAAATGGCAGTAAATACTAAGAACTGATGTAGATTTCCATTTACATTTTAAGAAATCAAGTCTCGATTTAGTTTAGGGAGCTAATTTTGGGGTTTCCTTTTTTAATGCAGACACTCCAAAATTTAATGAAGTTACAAAACTACCCTTTTCAAAATATAAAAATTACTGGATGCACTCCACCCAAAATTATCTCCTCATTTACTTGAAGCACTCCTAACAGAAAAGTTAACCAAAACCTCTCTTCGTTTTGCGTACCAGCACATCCCGATCATCCATCTTAGGAATCAATGGTCTGGACTTTAAAATGAATTCTTACTGGTCAAAGTTAATTTTGACCGGTAAGAATTCATTTCAAATCAGGAATATCGAAAAATGTTTTTGGATCGACGGTCGGGATGTGTTTTTGTGCATGTCACCAGTGGTGTAAGCATAGCATTTTTAAAAAATAAATTGGTCAGTTATATGTAAAGAAACTCAATTCATTGACACGAAATACATGATTTTTCATGCCACATGTAAGGATATCACATATTGTACATGCAACAAAGAAAATATAAAATCAAAAGATGGTCGTGCTAAAAAGATGGTCCCTTAATAAGGTAAAATTTTGAATTACATAATCTATGTTTCGATTCATTTAGGAGTGCTAAAAAGATTACGTTACATGTGCACACTAAAAACTCCAACGACAAATCAATCAATTCTTGTCACTTGTTGCGTCCACGGCACTCCTTGCGAAAATCCATCCTGCAATGCTATATAAGATTTTTTATTTATTTTTACCGATAAAAAATCAAAACACATCCCAGACGATCGTTATTTCTAGTCAAGTTAAAATCATGCTTCTATACATCACATTTACTTAATATTGGGGTATGTTCAGTCTAGTACTGAGTACATATACTTAAAATCTTTGCTGCACACATCTCTCAAACACTTTGTAGATTCATAATTTATTTGATCATAATTCAAAAGGCCATAATACACAATCCGAAATGCAAAATGCAAGGAAAAAAAAAAGAAAAGAAAAGAAAAGAAAGAAAGGCTCCCAAATGGGGATTTAGGGTACCCATTGTGACCCCAAGTCATTGTATCTCTATAGTGACCGTAATTGTGGGCCCTCTATAATTTGTCTTTGGGATCGGAACCGTACAATTTGTCGGGCATATTGAGTACATCATTCATATTAAAAATCAAATTAATTGCATATTGATAGCCATGTGTTCGGATACCATTTATATTGATAGCCAATATCATTTGAAGAATACTATAAGAACAATTTGTCTCAATTGTGTGTCTACCAATTTCCGATAAATTATTGAACTCATAATATGCTCAACATTCCTGAAAAAATAAACAGTTCTGATCCCAAATAAAAATTTTAGAGGACCCATAATTGAAGTTATTACAAGAATATAATGACTTTGGTCAATACGAAAACCCCATGTCCCCAAATGGGCCCTTACTCTCTTTCTCAATTGAGAAGCTATTAGAGTTCCTTTCGACAGGCATACACAGGCGACATTAATTGATGGTTGCGTATTGGCCTATGTCATCTATGAGAAGGGAGTTCGACACCTGAGTTATCAGAAAAATATTATATGAGGGAGTCCGCGGATTGGATTCATTTCGCCTGGAAGATCCAAAAAAAGAAACCGAATCAACACCCGCCCATAAGTTGGTTATATATCTCTAATCTTTGAAAGCATAAATTTGCTTGCTAATGAAACAGATTTGACGGATCCAATTAGATATGATCAGAGGTGTATGTTACGTATCAAATCCTTAATTAAAATGGCCCATATATTTTTGGCAAGTAAAGTTAAGAAACGTATTACCATAATCTTTCCAAATTAGGATTCCGTGGCTTTTTAAATTATGATCCTATCTTGATAGTCCGAGTCATTTATTTTGTAGGCGTTCATCACCCATGTAGAAAATCATATCATTTAGACATTAGTATCCACCTGAACGAAGCATATTCGTCACAGGAGAAAAGGATAGCTAGTGGTCTCCAAATCCATTTTTCTTAATACCTATATGAGCTTTTTTTTTTGGGGTAAATCAACTTGAAAATAAAAAAGGCTAAGCGAATGTACAGCCTACAAAGGGGCATACCCTAAAAGAAAAGTAAGGATAAAAGGGAGGACAAATTTGGCTACATGAGGTTGGCCAAAATGGCTGGGGATAGCATAGATAACAGATAATACCGATACGAGTTGATCAGGCTCTTACTGATATTCGTTCAACTAGATTTTTCGCATTGATGAATGAATGGTTCGTTCAACTTATAATGCGTTTTACAACAATATGTTACTACCAAGAATACTCCAATACATAATCCTTTCTTTTCAACTCGAACAGATATATCCCCTCTCTTCTCACCCTCCAAGCACACACAAAATTCTTAAAACCACACCTATCCCTTTTCCAATCTCTTCCCGCGTCGAAAAGACTAAAACGCCCATGCAAACCTTCCGCACCCAAATCGCAGTTATAAATTCCTTGTTTTTCACCGACGACTATGCTCACATCCCATGCGAACTCACCAGTTGTGGGTATGATTTTTTTGCCAAGGTCTTTGCCGCTGGATGACTGGCAATGGATGGTAAGCTTAGCATCAGGGATGAAGTTGTCAACGGTGATGACGCCCTGAGCTAGGAGGATTCTCGACTCCACCGGTGACTCGTGCATGGCCATTAGAGCTAGGGCAAGTATAAGTATGTAGCTTTTGGGATGATTCATGCTCGTTTGTGGTACACTTACTTATTCTTGTTCACAAAAGAAGAAAATATATATATCAATATGTTGATGTCTTTTCTTTGTTTACATGGGCAATGACTATATATACACATAATTTAAGGAGAAAGATGGGGAAAAAAAAAATTGAGTCACTACATATTTCCATGTATGCAAAGATTTTATTCCGTTTGGATTGCTTTTTTTTTTTTCTTCCCTATGCAATGAATTATCCCTTTAACTTGCATGGTAAGTAGAATTAAGGATTTGAAGGATTAATTGTTATTACTTCCTATGTTAGGAAGATGAGATTTTATTTTATATTGTTTTGATGTATTAATAGGGACTAACAAATAATCGTGCAATAAGTGTGGTACAAGGGGACGGATCCAAGGGGCACATGGCGTGCCCCGCTGACCCCCCACTTGTCAATGAAAAAAAAATTAATTTTGGGAAATAAGTTTTGTATATATAAACTGTATTTGTTTCACCTCAAAAAACCATTCTATTCCACTAACAAAAAACTCCCCAAAAAAACTGGTTTTGTTTTAACTCTAAAACCACCCTGTTCCACTAAAATTGGTTTTTTGGTTTATTCATTTTGTCTTTATTCAAATTTTTTTCGCAAATGTTAGTTTTGCATCAATTTTTTGTGGTTTATTGGTTCCTCTCGACGAGACGAATCTAAAGAGTATAAAATCATAGTCAAAACTAATTTTTTTTTTAATAAAGCCAAAAATACGTGGTTTATTGGTTTAATTTTGGCTTTATTCAAAAAATAATTAATTTTCACTATAATTTCATACTTGTTAAATTCGTCTCGTGGAGAGGAACCAATAAACCACAAAAAATTGACGCAAAACTAATAAATGCAATTTTTTTTTAAATAAAGACAAAACGACTAAACCAAAAAACCAAAAAACCAAGATTTAGTGGAACAAGTTGTGGATTTAAACCACAACCAAAGGCCTAAAAAACTAAAAACCCAATAAACCCTTTAGTGGAACACCCCCTACATATATCCGAGGGATTAGTCGAGGTAAAATATTTCGGACAACCTCGATAAGCAAAAAGAATCACCCAAGAAGTCGCCAAGACGAAAAGAAAACCAATTGATTCGGACAATTATGCCCTTGACTAAGTAATGTATATGCATTATGAAACCAAATAATAATGCCTCCCATACAAATATCCAAACCATGCCAAATTTCCACGGCATAGTTTACAACAATTATCAAGACCAACAATACTGCAACTCAAAATCCTGGCTTCTCTCCAGCATGGTTTTATTCTTCCTTTGCATGTTGTGAAGAAACGGTTTCACATTGTAATAGAAATTACATGTTAGAAACCTTACATGCCTATAATGTAAAAACTTTATACGTAGCATAACGAATGACTCTTAATTTCATCTGTCGTAGTTTTCATATGATAATCGTCAATGGTTACGAGTATGTTAAAATTTCTGGCTCCCCTCCTGTATACATTTGTCTGCATGATATAATTTTAGGTAAATTATTGACCCAGTGACCAAAATTTCTAGCTTCACCCTTGAAATTGTGCCGAGGTCATTAGCTGCGTCGAACGACAATTGATCATTAATGATACATAACCTAGGGTCGGATACCGGGTTATCAAAACATAGTATGTAATCCAGAGAGGATTGTGGTAATTATTAAAATGTTTTTAAGTTCACACATCTCATGTAATGATAAGAAAATATGTTTAATAATGAATTTGTTTTTTAGATTTATGCTATGAAATGCTATGAATTATTGATTATTCCATTTGGTTTGATGGTAAATAGAATTAATGACTTAAAGAGGAAAAAGCAAAATAAAACTAACATTAATAAAAACCCATTGGGCTAGTTAAACATAAAAATAAGTAACAAACAATATGGAGCCACATTTATCTACCTGGGCCTCATAAACACATAGGGGTTGCCGATAAAAAACAATCATCTTGTTCGTTTGGGTTTCCAAAACCGGGTTTTGGAAACTCCCTTTGTTCGGTTTCCCCATTTGGGTTTTCTATCTTTTTTTTTTAATTTTTTTTACATAACCGTACAACAAGGGAGGGAGGGACCCACCACCTCTCTCTCTCTCTCCAACAAAAACTGGTACGAAATCAAGTGACATTTCATTTGTCTTTTTTTTTTTCTGAGGTTAAAGTTGGGAGGGAGGGACCCACCACTAGTTTTGGGTTTTCAACAAAAGTTTTCAAGGGTTTTGAGAATTGGTTCTCAAAATCCCAAACGAACAAGCCCATTAATATATACGTAATAGGGGTTCTAAAAATTTGAAGGCCCGCATTTTAAACATTTTTTGTGGGCCCGAAGAGAGAGAGAGAGAGAGAGCGCTCTTTTAGCAGCATTTTCATCCATATATGAAATTCCTTAATCGAGTCACGGAATTAAATTAACTTGAATAATGGAAAAACAATCAATCGCACAAACTAAAAAAATAATCAATCACACACGACACAAAGATTTACGTGGAAAAACCCAAAACGGGAAGGAACCATGCACTATAATCATTGTGTGAATACAAGAGATCTTACTTAGTGTCCGTGTATCCTCACCACGAAGCCTAAAACCTACTTGCCGAATCCACGTTAATCACACCTCTGCATGATTGTCGAATCTTGAATCCTTAAGCCTTCCAACTGTTTGCCTTCCGAACTCCACGAAAGGACTTTGTGCTGTAGAAGAGTGTGTTGATGTACCAAAAACCCCTCGAAGATGATTGTAAATATCAAAGATTCATCCGATCTTTTGTAGTTCTTCGAGGTGCATACAAACCCTAGCCGCCGAAAGAGATGGAGAGTGAAATAATGTCTGCCAGGGTTATACACAGCCAAGCATAATATTTTCGACCTAATATGTCATATAAATAGAGTACCGATGGGCTGAAAACTGTTGTGGGCTGTTTGAACATAAAACGCCTATTTTGCTCGAGCAAAAACTTTTTGCTTGAGCAAAATGAATCTGCCTTGAAATATGCTAAGTAATGAAGGCCAATGTTGCTTGGAGGAATGTCTTGACTAAAAACTAGCGCACTTAAGTGGAAAAAATAAAAATTACAATATATGAGATTCTTTTCCACATCCTATAACAGACGCTCTAAAATAATATAAAAATTACAACTCGATAAACTGGGGAATACACGCAAATGTGTATTTTGGTCATTGACGTGCCAACCCAAAAAGAGATCTCGGCTTATGGAGCTTACAATATATATAAGAAATTAATGGTGAGATAGAGATGAGACTGTCAATTGCATACGTCTGTTAAATTCTCGTTTATTGACAGTTCACTGGGTTGTTTATAGCATGACCGAAGAAAGAAATTTGACAAATGGATAGGCAATTACACCCTTCAAATTTTGTAATTTAAATATATTTGATAATGATACCAAGTAATTTTTGCATAACCTTAAGAGTTAAGAAAACCAGGCCCATGCAAACATCCAATTGACAGTCTACAACAATTATCTCGGCCAAGGATACTGCAAGTCAAAATTGTGGCTATGGTTATGCTGTAAAAATATCCCATCTGGTGTCACTTGCCAAACGCACCTAAAATCCTTGAGGCCGCACCGATCTTTGGTAAAATCTCTTCTGCCATCAAAAAGATTAAAACGACCGCGCAAACCTCCAGAGCTCAAATCGCAGTTATAAACTTCGTTTGGTTTACCGATGACTAAACTAACGTACCATGAGAAGTCCTGATTGTATCTTTTGGTTTGAATGCCGAGGTCTTTCCCGGCTTCAGACCAGCAATGGATAGTAAGGGTACCGGAGATTTTGTTTATTATGATGACGGGGCCGTTCGCTAGGGTTAACGACTCCACTGGCGATTTGTGCATGGCCATTAGAATCAGGGCAAGCATCAACAGGTAGATTTTGAGGAAATTCATGGTTTTTGTTTTTGGCTATCTTGTAGTTGATGTTTGTTGATGAAAATGTATTGTTGGTTTGTTTATTTATACAAGCAAGTTGTATACATCTATTTTATGGTACGTAATCTAGGACCGGATACCGAGTTGTCAAAAATATATATGTAATCTAGAGAGGATTGTGGTAATTATTAAAATGTTTGAAGTTCATACATCTTTCCATGTAATGATAAGAAAATATGTTCAATATGGAATTTTTTTTCCTTTTATTTATGCTATGAATTATCCCATTTTCTAATAAGATGGTAAGTAAAATTAATGACTTTTAAATAAAAAGGAAAATGGTAATCATTTGAGCAAAATAACATCTTGCTTTCATTCAAATCCAAAGAGAGACATACAATATTGACCACATAAGCATAACATAGTACAAAAACCCATCCTAGGAAAAAGCAAAATAAAACCCAATACTCAACCCATGCATTAATGCATGAGATTAAA
>JAXBDA010001018.1:0-63855 GCA_036023075.1 Gaultheria prostrata | reverse complement strand
TAGTTGAGAAATGTGCGGTTGAATGGCGGTATTTTTCCCAATGGTAAAAAAAAAAAAAAGAGGAGAGAAAAAAAAATTGAAGAAAAAAAAAACAAATAGAAGATGGAAAGAAAAAGTGGAAGGATGTTGAGAAAAGTGAAACTTAGATGAAAAAAGGGAAACATCAATTTATTGTTGAAAGAGCGAAACAAGTGATTTCATTGTGGAATTGTGTAGAAGGGTGAAAGAGAGATTGGTGAAGTTGATGAAAAGAGGGCACGTATTGTTAAAATTGGCCCTAATGTTAGTGATATGCCTATTCTCAGACACTTAATTGTTTTACCCCAGCCCTGCAACATTTTCCTTACCTAACGCTATAACCAGAATTGAAGTCCTATTTGATCCTAGGGGTAGTGGGTTGTGGATTGGTGGATAGAGATTGGTTTTGGTACTTGGCGTTTCGTTCATGAGATCGTGTGTCCACAATATAAAGCATTATTTTTGTGTCAAAGTGTGCTGGGTACTTTGATTTCTTATTGCACAATCTCCACCCGCACTCATTGAGAGTACCTAATATGCACCTTGTTTCGAGTGATTTTATTTGTGAGTGCATGACATGGTGAGATTTTAAGTCAAGACTCGGTCCGGAGGGAGCTTTCAGTATTTCTCACTTTTTGATTGAGGCCTATGTTCACACACACACGCTAAATTTAGGTGCCATGGTAGAATTGTTTATGCCCGTCATATCTTTGCAATGACTTCATACTCTCTGTTTGAGATATTGACGAGTCGTCTTGCAGATTTCAGAATTCCATGTGAATGGATTCACGGTGTTTTGTGGGTGATCACTGCTGAAAACCCTCACGAGACTTCACTCGTCCTACTGGGGCCGCTCGGGGGTTTAAAAGACATATCCTTAGCAGTTTGTTTTTTATTAGTTTTTCTATTCGTTTATTTGCTAGGGACAACAAATTGTAAGTTGGGGGTTGTGATAGGGACGTAAATGTGCCCATTCATGGCCCCTAATTTATTATCGTTACGTCCGTTTAATATATTATTTGGAGCTCAATACTCGTTTTCTTTATTTCAGGACTTGCGGAACTCATGAATAATATTTAGTGCTAAAGCGCAAAATTAGATTTTATTTGACGTCAAAGCAAAGCACATGATCAAAGGAATTAGTCCAGTACAAAGAAGAAATTGGCCTGAATGAGACATGTCAGTTTGGTCGTTGCTAAGGGATGAACAAAAGTGACTTGAAGAATTGGAACTTTAATATGTAAAACGGCCTGACTTGCATTAGATTCAGGTGGGCCCAAGTTGCAACTTTCAGCATATAATAAAAGGGGTCCACAATGAGAGTTTTAGGAAGGAATGGAATATAGGCCAAGTACATGACAATTGTGAGGCCTTTCATGCAGCCCTAAATTGACCGACTCAAAGAACATTATAAAAGAAAGAGTCAACAAGGGTTTGGGAGGACTTTTTCCACGCAGAAGAGAGGTGACGAAGCTGGCGCACAGCGGAAGTAGTGCCCAGTGCCTACGGCTGGGAACAATGACCAACTCCTCCATGATTGGCTAACGGTTCCGACTTGGGTAACGAGGATAGCTCTCCGAGTAGTATAGTTGTCTAGATTTATGGGGTTTTATATTCAACCTTTGAATGTATGGAGTGGATGATTCATAGTTGTTATGAAAGTTTTTATTCTTTCAATCTTCTTATCGTATTTATATGCCCGTTATTAAATACTGTCATACAATGATTTTTCAACACTTCAGGATAGTTTCTGAGATAGGTTATACGACGTTAGACGGGTCGTGCCGCCCGTTAAGTCTGGTGAGACGACCCGCGCTATGTCAAGATAATCTATACTGAATACGAGTCTTGATTATATTTTTGGTGCAACGGTTGTCAATGGTTTGAGGTAGGCTTTGAGATAGACTATACGACGTGAGACGGGTCGTGCCGCCCGTTAAGTCCGGTGAGACGATCCGTGCCGTGTTGAGATAGTCTATACAGAGTACGAGTCTTAATTATGTTTTTGGGTTTGGTCGTATGTTGAATGAAACCCTAGATTTCATAACAATTATGGTACAAGGGGAGGTTGAATCGAAGCCCTAGTCCCTTCTCTCACTTGTTTTCAAACTTTAATTGCTTTCTAGTTAAATTTAGCTTAATCATTAGTTTAATCAATTCGAATCCAACCATCCACTTTGTTCTCATAATTAAATTAGAAATTAATTTAAAGTATCGCGACTTAGCTTTTTACTCTCCGTGGACGATCTCGGACTTATCCACTATTCTTCGGGATATTAGTTAATTCCCTGTTTTATAAATTATATTTTTGGTACGAAAATGACATATCAATGGGACACAGACACCGTACGGTTTATAAGAGGTACTGTGCGGCACATAAGAGGAAGCCGCACGGTGGCAACAAGTTTTGAAGCCGTACGGTTCGAACAAGATGACCGTACGGTTTAGGTAGGTTTAGAACTTTGGCTTTTTGGTTTATTTTGACCCGGGGATCGTTCCAAGGTATTTTTTTGCGTGCTCTTTTTCATCATCGAGGATGCACGAGTCATCAAAATTGGGGTGTCTACACTAGTCTCTCGTAAATTCCATTGCGTCAAGTGGTATCAGAGCAGTTTTTTCCTAACTTGATGGCACCAAACAAAGTAGATGACACAACCCATGACATTGCTCAGGGGCTTGCTGATCTGAGGGCAACGGTAGAAGAACAACAAACCCAGTTAGCAGAATTTCGTGAATTTCGTGAAGAATACCGAACACAATTAACAAACATTCAAGAAACGCTGCGACAGTTGACTCTTCGCCTCAACCAAGGACTAAGAAGGGTTGAAAAAGATCACGTGGTGGGAGTTTTCCGCCGTCCTCTAAACCTCGTTCGAGAACGCGCGGTGGAATTTGCCCAACGCCTGCCCGATAACCAAATTGTAGTTGGGAGACGCCCAGCTAATCGTGTTAATTTCAGGTATTATAACAACTTACCAAAATTCAAGGGCAATGAATATTTTGAGGACGTTTGAGATTGGATTTTAGACATTGAAGATTTTTTTGAGTATGTGAGAATGCCATCCAAAAAAAGGTGACAATATTTGCTGTTATAACTTACGAGGCCAGCACTACGATGGTGGTTAGATATGAAAGATTTAAGAGAGCAATTGGGAAAGCGTCCTATTCGTGCATGGTCAAAAATTAAAAAATGTATGATGGAGAGATTTTTGCCATGGAATTATGAGCAATTACTAAAGAAAATATATGAGTCAAAGCAACAAATTACAATCAATCAGCTGCCAAAAATGTTTTTGAAGAAGCTTTAAAAGAGGAGGTAATTCAAGTTGATGAGAAGAAAAATGATATGGATTCGGGTGATAAGCAGAAAATTGATATGGATGTTGGTGATCAAATTGTTGAGGACCAAATTGATTTTTTAGTAGAAGAAATTGATGTTGCCTTATCTGATGACTCTATGGTTAAGCCAGCCCGTCTCAATGAGCCAATTTTTGATGCGTCAACTAATGCCAAGATGAATCAAGATCAAGAGTACTCACAATGTCACGTTAGTTTTGTTGATTTTCTTAGAGCTATCAAGACTAATTACTTATCAATCTTGTAGTGAATCTTGTTTCAATATATCCAAGTGTGTGTGGTTTTTGCTATACACGTTCTATTACCGTGTTTTAACGTCCGTATTAGTCTATATATGTATCATAATAAGGTTGATCACCTCAGGGGTTTTGCTCGCTCGATCCTTAGGTCTCTGGTTCAAGACATCAAAAGTGTTATCAACTCATTTGGGACCATTTATATGTAGCTTTGCTCCGGTTTTAATCGGGCTCCACAGATACAATCCTAATATTAGTAGGGATGTGCATGAGCTAGTTCGAACATCTAAGTCATAAAAAATAATAAGGTTGAGTTGAAATGGCAATAACGTCGGCTGAAGGTAATTGGATGATTAATGTTGCTATCATCATTGCAACTTGCAAGAGTCACAATCTAAAGAGGCATTCTGGTGGAAAAGGCCAACGACCAATGACTTGGAAAGATGGAGATAAATCTTCCAGGCATTTGACTATTACTCGGTCAAGTCCTAGAGCTTGCAGCATTGTTATGGTCTGGAATGTTTTTGTCACACTAGTGGTCCTCCCTTCAAAGATTCCTTAGCCAGAGATTGTGAGAATGACACAATAACTAACAAACAAACAATACCACAGTTATACATTTTTATAAAATCTTCATTCCCAAAAGTGTAAGCATTTTATAATTCTTGGCAGTGTTCTGGCTCCAGAATACCTTGAGTTCGACCCAAATTGGACTGCTTTTTTTGGGGATTTAGCTTGTAAATAAAAAATTGTTTCATCAATACCCCAATCGGTTAAGACTTTTGCTTTGCAATTAGTTTTATGACTCCCACGAGAACAACGAAGACCTGAAAATAGATATAGTATCATGTTAGTTCCAAACTTCCATATAAACCAAGCAGGCGAAATTATTTCGCAAGAAAATCCACTTTAGCTTATGAATTGGAAAATAGAATAAGAGAAGGCTGGAGATAAACCTAGATTTATGACATCGTCCGGCCTGCGAAGCTCACGTTGCAGCCCACAAGGATTTTTACGAATAAGTATGATTTGTTCCGGGAAAGATTTTTATAGGGTTTGATAAAGTCCTAAATTTGTATATCTCACTTAAGAAGCTGTTAATCTGGTTGCAAAAATATTAGAAAAGTACTGGTGCTTGGTGAAAAGATGTAAATGAAAGGGAAGATCTCACTTATTTTGGGCATATTTTAATTTACCCGTCTTTCCAATATTTACGAAAATGCTCATGTTTGGCTTGAATTTATAAACAAACAGCAAAAAAGTGACTGAGCTTTGCTTATACTTTGTTTAAACGAGTTTGAACGAGCCAAAAATCATGTGAGAGCCCATCCCAGTAGTCGCACGTCGGCAAGATGTGGCATAGTAATGGGATATGTAACGAAACGCCACGAGCTATTGCATAACTTAAAGTTAATCTTTTGAGCCACGTGGTTAGATTAAGGGTTATGTCACGTCCTCGATTTTCAACATAATGAAATAACATTTCTTGAATAAAAATTGCTTCATAGCTCCATACATATACATCCAAAAAAGGTTTCAAGGACTTAATCATTAACAAGTCTCACCGAATACCCATACCCCAAGTTAAGAGAGAGTAAAAGTATTAAGAGTTATTACATCCCCCAATAAGTCAAAAGAAGTATAAAATGAAGTTACAAAGTCGTCATCTTTCCACAATAAACTTTCATGAGATGATCATGTAAGTCCTATACTTTAAACTTTCAAAAGATATGAACGTACTCCATGTGACAGCCCATGATCCACCTGGGTACAACGGAATTCTATAATATAAGAGAAATCATGCCCTAACTTGCACAAGGCCTTTTAAAGTCGTGCCGGACGGTGTCAAAGCTCATTGGTACTTCACAGTTAAGCGTACTCACCCTAGAGCAATCCAAGGATGGGTGACCTACTGGGAAGTCCTAGGAGCTTGGGCTACCAAAGCGGACAATATTGTGCAAGGCGGGGTGGGTCGTCACACTCCATGCATCACAGTTAAGCGTACTCACTGCTTTTCTCCGTACTTTGTTATTTAATAGCGTGCCCAAAGCGTAGGGTTAATGTCGGAGTTAACAATTTACCGGTAAGACCGGATCGAATCCACAGGGACCGAACGTACCGAGCGTGAAATTTGTCTTACGCGTGATGGTTTTTAGCCTTGAAGCAGCAAACTTTGAATTTGTGATGTGGGGTGAAATTCTCTCGACTTCGAGAACGACTCGGAATATGAAAAGACTAATTAAAACTAAGGCAAGGTCGAGGGGCTTTCATGTAATAATCAAAAAAAATTTAAGTAAAATTTTGAATTATTTTTATTTCGAAACATGTTTAACTGATTCTAATAAGCTATTAATTCCTAAGTTCCTAGATTATTTTTAATGTTTAAATATTAAACGTCTAATGTATATATATACATGTAGTGCTCTCCATCATGCATAAACTATACATATACACATTTATGTATATACCTATTTATCATAATACAATACTCCCTCTGCTCCCTCCATTACCACAATTCAATTTCCCACCCTTATCCCTTCAGAATCGGCTGACCACCCCACCACCCCAATTTTATTTCCCTGCAACCCAGCCCAATTACTCCCTCTGCCATCTCCCATTTCCCTCACAGACTGCCATCCCAAACATTTACTCCATTGTCTCCCTTTTCTCCTATAACTATTCTTTCCTTTTGTTATTTTTTTTTTACACCATACAAACAATACTGATAGAGAGAAAGAGAGATAGAATAGGAGAAGTTTCGGAGAGAGAGGAGAAGTTTTCCTGCCGCTCAACGCCACCCCGTGGCTTTCTCTTCCGATCATCTTTTCCGTTCACGTGTTTTCGTCAAAAATCCTACTTTTACGCTTAGACTTCGGAGGAGAGGTAGATTAATTTTTAACTACTCTCCCTAAATATATTTTGATGTATATTTGTTGCTGTTCATGTTTGACAGTGAAAGAAACGAAGATCTTGGGTTGAAACCGAGTCTCCCAAAGATGCTCTGTTTTTCCAAAACTGCCTCGTAGGCTTAAAACCCATCTCTGATTTCCTTGCATTGACACCCAGCTACTCCTTTTGGATACCACGTGTATTTCAGTAACCAATATGAAAAGTTATGATTAAATTACACTTGACCCCCCTGACTTACATGATTTATGAAATCAACCATATTATGTGATGTCACTATATATAGCTTACTTGGTTTCCTATTTATGCTACACTATTAAAACATGTTATCTTTTGAAAGGTTTCGTTGAAACAGAAACATTGATTAGGTAGATTATGTATATAATGAAAATTGTCCTATTAGCTTGTTAAATGTTTTTTTATTTTATTTTTTTATTTTGACATAACAATCTAGTCTAGTTATTGATTTTGGTCAACATGACTAATAGTCTATTGAAGTAGAATATATGATAAAAAAAATTATACTAAGTATGGTAAACATTTTCTTTTATAAGCCAAATGTGAAATATGATAACAAAATTACTTTTCTTATAATAAGTTGGTAGCTTAAAAAAAATTAAAAAATGTAAGTTTAATTATTATGAATTTTCTTTTAAATAAAAGCATTGGTCATATATATCTTCATAACCTACTGTTTGATTTAAAGAAAAGAAAAGGGTAAAGATTATAATCATTTTTTTTGTTGTACTCCTAATTAGACCATTAGAAATTATATTAAGCCTCTGGAAATGTTGGAACTTATAAACTCCAAGACTTATTAGAAGATTCACAAAGGCACAGGCATTATGAAGTTATAACCGAATACTTTTACTTCAGAACCTTTTCGATATGATTTTTTTTTTTACAGTTTGTTATTCATCCCAATAACATCAATTTTCGTGTTATGTTATGATGAACCCAAAAGTCACATGGAACAATCTTGAATGTTTTATGTGAATTACTTTCTCTTACATTTATTGTTAACGATCTACTCTGCTATTCAACTATTGTTATTGTGAATGTTAGAATGGACAATTAGGTTCCCGGGTTGGTGTTCGAGCGTGGAATTCACATAGACGTTAAGTTAATGGGAAATTGAATAAAGATTCCGGTGATATTTGTTGAGATGAATGGCAGTCAGCCAGTGATTTTGGAATTGGAGATATTGTGATTTATGGATTGACAGAAATTCGAAACCCTGAGTTATGGCATTTTGTGATTTCTCCGTTTTGAACATTTGGTGATATAAGGGTGGTTTTGTATTATAGACCGAGTCACGGCTATATACTCCCGAGGTAACAGTCAGTTCCTCGTGGGCCCAGTGGTACAGTCAGTCCCTGGGAAGTTCATCCTTGTGAGGCGTTTGATGAATCCGGCTAAGTAGATAACTTAGGCCTTTCATCTGGGCTCCCAATCAGGGCAAGCAAGGACGGAGTTGAATCACAGAACGGCCATAGACTTGGTGGTTACTTGGGAGGTTGTTCTCTAGGTTGAGAACATAGATAAAATGTAAGTTAAAGGCTAGACAATTAATTCAGCTACTTGCTTTCCATTCCTGTACTGCTTTGCATTCATATATATGTGATCAACTGTAATGTAAGGGTTAGTGGGTAAGGGTTGTCTATTGAGTGAATCTCATCACTCACGGTACGGTGTACCCTGGCATCCGTGCCAGATTTTGCAGAGAATCAACAGGATGAACAGTACTCCAACGAGACAGAAGGAGATGAGCAGAATTTCTCAGAAGTGAACCTCGTTACCGAAGCAGGAGGAACAGAAGAAGCTTGGAACCCCTCTTACTATTAGAGCTCTACCTCCTTATTTTATGTTGAATAAATGTGATCTAAATTTCCAATAAAGTACGTTGTCTTATTGTAATAAAACTAAGATCACTCGAATGTTATTTAATTCTGTTGTTTTATTAAGATAAACCTTTTTAAATAAATGAATCTTTTCAATAAATGCTTTAAATAATGCTCTCGAAAATCGGGGCGTTACATTTCAACACCCATGACTTGGGTCAATTCATTCTCCTCTAAAATAACCGGCTCAGAGATGTCGTTAAACATCTCCGAACAGAAGATTTGGCTTTTGAACTAGAAATGGTGTTCGGTACAGTTTAGGGTTCTTTGAGAAATTGGCAAATCCCGAGGGTGACATCGCCCAAAGCATCCCACGTGGCAAGGAGCATAGCTCTTGCCTATGTGAGATCAATGAGGTTAACAACCCCCGGTTTTGGTACATAAAGATGAACCCGTAACTTTACTAAACAAGAAATGTTTACCACATGGGGAGGAGAGCGAATCAACCTAAGTCACGGGGTGCTAATCACCCAATGACCAAGCCTACGTAAGCTACTCACACAACATACTAGAAAACTTGACTAGAAATTTGAAGGAAATAAAGAACATGACAAATAACTCTAAAAACTGATTTTATATGAAGATCCTAGACTTGTCTACAGCATTAAAATTTGAGAAATTAGCAAACAAACATTACTAACTTGAGTTTTCAAAGGAAATGACTAGAAAATGAAGAACGAGAATTAACCGATGAAAACGGAAATAAACTAGATTTAAAGAGAGATGTTGAGTGTAGCTACAACATTAATACAAGAGAAATTAACTAGAAATGGAAACTTACATGAGTTCTTGAAGGAAAATGAAATTACAAGCTATGAAGGTTTTCCTCCTAAAAATTAGAACTAAACTAAAAGTGAAGGAGAGAGGGGAGAGAAAGAGGGTGGGAGAGATATATACAAACATACTTTCTCTCTCACAAAAATATCCTAAAAGCAATTAAAGGTGTAAGTTTCCATAAATAGAAAGTAATAAAGCTACTCAAAATAGCTGACTGGGGCACTTGGTATCGATACCAAGGGTCTGGGTATCGATACCAACCTTCATTTCTTCCCACGTAGCTCTTTGGTATCGATACCAAGTAGTGGGGTATCGATACCCAATGCGCTGGATTTTTTCTGGCACAAAATGGCACTTTGGTATCGATACCAATTAGTGGGGTATTGATACCAATGCCTTCGGGCAGATATTTTACCCAACTTCGCGGGCACGCCCCGGCTTCGTCTGAACTCGGAATGCGGCGTTCCTTGAATCGTTGGAAAGCTCAATGAGTCTACTTTCAAACCCAATCGATTTCATCTTCATGGCCTTTGTATGTTGAGAGAAATGAGCCTTTTACTATCAGTGTGTCGGATTTCCTCGAGACTCATAGCTCCAGATTTCTTGTTCCTTTGTTTCGAGCCTTCCTTGAGCCTTCCAAAGCTCCTTGAATCGACTTCCAAGCTTCGGCGATTGTCCTCCACGGCATTGCGGGACCTTGGGTACATCCGGATACAACCGGGGATTATTTGGAGCTTTGGACACTCCCTTTTAGCTCCGATTTTTTGAAACTCATCAAAAACACAACTCGCGCAAATCGATCGTTTAAAGGCACAAAATGCACCTGTGTGTGATCTTAACGAGCGAGATAAGCCCGAATATATACAACATTTAGGGCTTATCACTCACCCTAGAGCAATCCAATGATGGGTGACCTACTGGGAAGTCCAAGGAGCTTGGGCTACCAAAGCGGACAATATTGTGCAAGGCGGGGTGGGTCGTCACACTCCATGCATTCCACATCATGCTCCAAGCTGGGTACCTGAAAATGATAGGGAGAGGTCACTAACCCAGTAGGAAACTCTTCTACTATCGCTAAATGAAAATGGAATAAGATGAGCATGAAGGAATAACAAGGTACGAGACAAACATGTGATATTGTAGTCATCAAATGATCCAATGGAAGTCAAATACCCTCAATGTTTCCGAGCGTGTTCGTAAAACCTCTTTCGTCAATGAGAAATCTCTTTTCAATAGTCCAATGTACCCACACAAACAAACCAATCTTTTTGTCGCGCCCGGGATTTCGACCAATGGTGTTTCGGAAAACGGTTTGATGGTCGAGTGATCCAAGTGATATTCAAGCGACATGGTTTCGTAAAAACAAGGGCTTTATAGCTGTAACTGAGCCAAAATGAATTTGTGAAAATAACTCAGAGTCACCACTTGTCATAATTCTTGGTGTGTCAAGTCACCATCGAAATAAATATTTAGAGAAATAGTAGAAAAATGTCTCGGGTCGGTAGACCCGGTTTTTGATATAAATGGCTTGGTTTTTTGTTTGATCTGCGATTTTAGAGAAGAAAAGGTTCGGTAATTCACTATTACATGTAAGGAAGCCGGAGCACCCTACTCCGCCCTTTCAGCACTCGGAACAAACTTTTAGAAAATGAGTAATTGAAGGCTTGTGACAATAAAACATACATGTACAAGAAGAACAAAACTAATAGCCTATCTGAAAATGAATTGTACTGCATGAGACATTTACAAAGATGGGGTAATATGTACAAAAATATGATTTGGACCGAGCTCGATCTTAGGGCTGCCTACGTATCTCCGGTCATAGGAGAATCAGGTCATCACATAGTTCAAGAAGATAAAAAGCTTTTATTCGGGACCGACCCATCATCAGGCTGCCTACGTATTCTCCGGCCTAAGGAGAAATCAGGTCTCGCGTAGTTCGGAAGAAAGCTGAAGTTTTAGAGAAGCTAATTGTCGTTGGGGAATTTGCGCCAGCGGGATATGGAGGCATTTCTACCGTGCTCAGAGGACAACATCAGACTGCCGCAGTGACAAAAGTTGGGGTTTATAATGTGGAAACTCCGGGACATCTCCAGAAGATTTGGAGACTGGAGACGGGTCATAAATGACTACTAAGGAAAGTAATGAAAAATTGGTTTACGGGGCTGCCGACAGTCAACGAGGGTCCCGTGATGTTATTTATGTGGCTGCGGGGCCGAAAATGGGTCCGGAATGCAGTTTGCAAGTCCGTGTGGAAAGTTGTAAAAATTCCGTCTGGAGCAGGAAGTGGCTGCCACCGAGCCCCGGTATATATCTGGTACAGTGAATAAAAACGATTACAGAAAATATAATAGTTTTTATAGTAAAAAGTTGAAAAATCATGACCGGCGCCTGAAAAAGGCACCCAGTGGTCGCTGGTAAAAAGTTGAATTTTGTCGCTCGGAGCCGTAAAATAGTCTCCGACGGGTCCCGGGTCGTCCCCGGTAGGGTTTACGTATTGAAAATAGGTTTCCGAGGTTCAAGGGGTATTTTGGTAAAAATTAGTTTCGGGGGTCTGGATAACTGTCGGCGGGCCCCGGGGAGCTTCCGAATCAAATTCGTAGGCTGAACTGGCCCTGGGTACGACACAGAGGGTATTTGGTAATTTGGGGGTGGAGCTGACCTGGAATTGACACAGGGGCATTTTGGTAATTTGGACATGTAGCTGACCCTGGTATTGACACAGGGGTATTTTGGTAATTTTTGGGAGAAGTTGATTACGAATCCGAAACAAAGTCAGGATGGACCCTACGACTCCTTGGCATGCATGATATTATCTGAAAATGTACACATAATACAGTATAAATGATATGATAGATAAACAAAAGTCTGGCTTCTCCGAGCACTCGGACAGCATAACTGGGTGCCCTAGGGAAGATCTGCAATAGGGGCACAAAACAATAGCTGTGATAATATGATATTATCGTGTTGAGTGAAAATATATTTTATTTTTTTTTGTGACTGAACCCTCGTCGAGCTGCCCATGTATCCCACATTTGAGGGAATCAGGTCATTCTGTAGTTCAGACCTATAGACACCCCCGATTTTGAACCCGGGATACGCACAAGCATTCCCGATGATGAAATAGACCAATGTTGACTACCTCGAGGACCGAAACGAGGCTCGGACTTGTTAAACCCTCAAACTTAACCCTAAACCCCTCAAAAATCCCTAACCTAGCTCAAAACACCCAAGCCAAACCAAAGCACAAACCTGCAACAAGCACCCTATTGAGCGCTCCGCTCACCCTTGAGCGCTCAACCCCCTGTTGAGCGCTCAACCTCTGCACCAGTCAGTTACATGCAGTGGTTATAGTGATGAGATTCTGCTGCATGAGAGCCACTTCTTCCCTAAAATCCGGCCTAAAACTTGGGCAACAAGGGTACTCACCCTCCCTAATCACCCTCTAACTCCCTCCACTAAACCTAATTCAAATTACACTCCCTCCCCCTATTTCCCTCTATAAATACTCCCTCTCTTCTCTCATTTTCAACTACTGCCTATCTCACTACTCCCCCCTCTCATTACCAGCAGCTAAAACTTCCTCTCTCACTCTCAAAGCTCCAGCAAAGCCATTCTCAAAACTACATTCACATCCTCACCTCCCTTACACTATCAAAACCCACCAAAAATACCCTAATTCACTCTAAACATCTGTAGAATTCCTACATTGGCCATACACCATCAAAACTAGTTCCAAACTACCTCAAAACACCCAAAAACTTATTGTTCAACAAGGGCCAAAAATCAAACCCCAACCTCAAACAAAGCAAAAATCACCTTCCTAGCCTTTGATCAAGTCCAAAAAGGTAGGAAGTGTTCAAAATTAACATTTGGTTGTACCTGAGGGTGACTAGTAGGTGTAAGTAAGTTCCTCATACTTATTTTATACCTATACGGTCCAAAATTTGACAGATAAAACATGTAAAGATTTCTGGTTTGATCGGGACCTGAGTGCTCAAGGGGGTCTTGAGCGCTCAAGGTCACTGTTGTCTGTTTTCTTTGATTTCTATTTTGATAATTTCTGTTGTTGATTATCACTTCATAAGGTCTAAAATCAGTATTTTAAGCAATAATATAGCAATATCTTTCTTTTGATCATTTCAAAACAATCATCCAAGGACCTTATGAAGTAATAACCAACTTTGAAATGAAAGAATAAAGATGATCATTCTTGAGTAATAAAGGAAGGAAGAAAATAGGTGATTTTTTTAAGAAAAACGAGAATGATCAGAAGCTGTTTAAGTCATGAGAATATCAAGATGGAAGCAAGGAAATTGATAGAAGCAGGCAAGCCAAGAGATGGCTTGAGCGTGCAAGCAAGGAAATTGGGCAGCTACTGTGCCTTTCATTTAGTTGCTTTGATCATTCTAATTCCATTTTCTGTTTTATTTCATTCTGTTAATCCTTAATTATGTTCATTACATCATCATCATCATCATCATCATCATCATCATCATCATTTACATTGTAATTACAAAAGAACCCATTCACCGTAGTTTCTTATATTGTGTTTTATCTCACGTACGTGTTTCCCATCCCCTTATTCCCCATTTACGTGTATAGAATCAAATTTTAAGCATTTTAATATCCCATAAGTTATTTAGTAGAGACCGGTTCACGGACCGGGCGAGGGGGGGGGGGGGGGGTGCATTAATACCCTTCCCTCTCATAACCAAACCTCCAAGCCCGGAAATAAAAAGGTTTTCGCACGGCCGGTAAAACCATTTTCAAAACCGTTAGGTATAATGAGTCAATCTTTTTGGTTTCTCGGGTTCATTCCTTAAACCCGAGTGGCGACTCCAATTCAAATCCAATCGAGAGCCATCGTTTGTGGGCGTCCGCCCGACGGGTGTCCACAGGACCTCGGTCTGATTTATGAAAATATATGTCTATTGCATTAATCCTGAAGTTTTATTTTGGAGTTTTGTAAGAATTGTCCGGACGGCTAGTAAAGTCAAGGTTTAAGCGATCTCAGAAGATACAAAAAAGACCCAGGACTGGTGGTAGAGCCTCGCAATGGACCCATTTAAAGTACCAACACCCCTTAGCGCGTATGCTGTGTTTGACAGTCTTTTGGTATTCCTCTCTACAAAACCCTAACGAGACTGACGCGGTGTGTTTTGCTCCGTACTTTGTTTATTTAGTACTGCGCCCAAAGCGTAGGGCTAGTGCCGGAGTTAGCAAGTTACCGGTAAGACCGGATCGAATCTACAGAGACCGAAGGAACCGAGCGTGAAATTTGTTTTGCGCGTGATGGTTTTTAGCCGTAAAGCGGCAAACTTTGACTTATGATTTGGAGTGGAATTCTCTCGACTTCGAGAACCACTTGGAGTTGATTTGAAACTAAATTAAACTAGGGCTAAGCCTAGGGGATTTCAACGCCCATGACTCAGGTCGATTCTTTCTCCTCTACGATAACCGGCTCGGAGATGTCTTTAAACGTCTCTGAACGGAAGATTTGATACTTAAACTCATTTAAACTAGAAAAGGTGTTTAGCAAAGACTAGGAATTTTCGGTTCATTTGGCAAACGGCCGAGTTGACATCGCCCTAAGCATCACACGTGCCAAGTGGACAAACCCTTGGCTACGTGTGATCAAAGAGGTTAACAAACCCGGTCTTTGGTTCATCAAATCAATCCTATCCCTTTGCTAAACAAACGGCGTATGCAATATGGCGAGGAGAGTGAATCAACCGGAGTCACGGGGTGTTAATCACCCCATGACCAAGCCTAAACGACTACTCACTAATCATGATTAAACTAACCTTACTTAGAAATTTGAAGGAAATAAAATGCATGCTAAACTTGTAAATAAACTTGATTATATTGTTCACCCAAAGTTTGCCTACCACATTAAACCTTGGAGAAAGCACAAACAACAAATTCAAACTTGAGTTTTCAAGGAGACAAGCTAGGAAATTAAGAACAAGATTCAACCAACAAACTTTGAAATAAACTAGATTTTATAGAAGGCCTAAAGATTACAAGAACTATTAATGAACTAGGAAATTAAAGACATCAACTACTTACTTGAGTTTTTGAAGGAAATAATTTGGAAAGCTTGAAGAACACAACAATGGAGGAAAAACATAAAACTTAAGCTAGGTAGGTAGAAGATAGTAATGAGGGAGAGACGGAGAGATATTTATACAAGAGGCCTTTCTCTCTCCTCAAAAACACAAAAAGTAACCCCTAAAATGGAAACTTTCCACTTATGTAAAGTATTAAAGTAGCTTTAATGCTGCCCGGATCACATCTGTATCCATACAGAAGGGATATGTATGGATACAGATCTATATTTTTTTCCCACGTCAACCTTCTGTATCGATACAGATACAGATCTTTCTGTTCAAATTCCAATTTTGTTAGGCTTCATCTGTATCGATACAGAAACTTGGTCTTTTGCTTGCTTCTTCATCTCTTGGCCACCCCTTTGGCCTTGTGTGCTACCAACCTCTTCCAAACATTGTGCGAGCCTCGGGAAGGGTAGCACTTGGGTTCGTGGACACTTGGGTACTTTCGGATTCCACCGGGAGTCTTTGTAAGCCTTGGACACGGCCTTAGCCTTCCGGCTTGGTCTCGTGACTTTCAAACTCCCTGAGCCTTAGCCAAATCTTCATTCCTTGGCTCTCGAAGCTCGGGAAGGGGGTGCCATGGGGCCCTTGGCCCTCAGGTCCTTGTGATGCTTCCCAATGTGCTCTAAAACACACTTATTCGCTCGAATGTATCTGAAACCTACAAAATGCACCTTGCACAACATTAATCATATAAAGGCGTTAAAGTGCGTGCATGTGTGATCTAAATGAGCTAGATGAGCCCGGATATGTACAATATTAGGGGCTCATCATGGTGCATAGCAACAGTGTACGTTTATTTTAAGATGATTTTTATTGACATATAGACTGACTGAATATGAATATGCGGTATAAAGATGTCCGAATTTGGACGCGGGCCCGGCCCATGGGCAATAGCCGGGCTGACACAGCTCTAAGTATTACTACATACTGAAAAGCTAGCAACAATTAATATCTGAATTTGGATGCACTTACATACTCCGGTTTCGAACCCCGGGTGGAGAATCGGACAGAATATCCGCAGAAAAATGTCGCCTGGAAAATCGGCTATAGCCTTCGGCAGAAACTGGATGATTTGGAGCCGGGAATCGGGCAGCGTAACGACAGGACTGAAGGATCTGGAGTCGGAACTCGGATAGAATAACAACAAAACTAGTTGATGTAGATTGGTCTATTATGACCCTGAGAAACTTCTATAGAATTCCAGCAGCACTTCCGCATAGCCCTGACCACCGGTAGTTCTTCTCGAAGAAAAACCGCAGAGCTTCCGCGTAGTATCTATATCCCGAGATTCCTCCTGGGGAATCCGAAAAAGCTTCGACGCAAATCTGGCTACAGAGGTTCCTTTCTAAGAAACCCGGCAGAGCTACCGCCTAAGCTAGTGATATCTGAGCCAGACTGCGCTGGGAAAGCACTGCCCTTTGCAACCGAACGCAGAAGCCATGTGGAAATTGTGTCAATTCCAAAATGGGCTTCACATATTTATATAGCTTCTTTATAGGCGCTTGCCTACGTGGCATGCCCTGATTGGGCACACCAATCTAGGCGCCTATAGTAGGGTTCTGCACCGCTTCGTGCAGTGCAGTCCCAGCTCGGCTGTGTTGGCGCGTAGTCCTTCGATCGAAGAATGTCCAAAGAGGTATCCCTAGGGTTTTGAGGTGTTCTGAGCATCATGGCGATGTCTGTTTTTCTAAATTATGCTCCGAAGATAGAGAAATGTGATCCCCCGACTTCGGTTGAACTAGAGCGCGGTAAACGATCGGATGACCAAACGAAGTCGGATTGACTTGAAATTTTACATGGAACTTCAGTATGGTTAGAAATGAGTTATCAATGGTTTAGATCTCCAAAATTGGGTCCTGATGTCCATGATCATGGAAACGGCTGTCTCGGAAAGCGCGGGGTCCCCGAAAATAGCAAACGGGCTCGTAATCGCCCGAAACTTGACGTGAGACTTAATTTCATCACATTAAAAATCAATATGAAGTTTGGTGAGATTTGGAGTTGTACAGACAAAACCTGGATCTTCTGGCCCTATTCGATTATTTTTGTCGAGTAAAGGGTATAGGGGGAGTAACAGTTCAACAGTCCAACGTCGTCTAATCTTGACGTGACTTGAACCAGTCACTTTGTAATGTTGAAATGAGTACATCCAACGGTCTGATGCTCAATTGGATGTCCCGAGGGTATAGTTGGCAAATTGGCCTAGAAACAAGCTTTCGGGAGCTAATTTCTGTCAGAATAGAGGAGGGAGAGATGTGGCCTCCTAAAATGGCATGCTTGTCATCCAAGCTATGCACTTGCAGATGTTAGATATAAATTGGTATGAAAGATTGAATATCGTGGCATCGGTAGTTTACACCGTGCCGGTTTACCTTTACCGGGAACCACGTGTTCTGCTCGGTAAGGTTGTTTCTGATTTCTGATGGTCCGGCGTCTCCTCCTTGGGAGCATCATCGTCATTGATTTTAGTTTGATAAAATAAGGGTGGGGCAAAATCCGGTGTCAACACATTTTCCTTCATAAATTTCCAAACCCTTTGTTATTCACCCCTATTGATGAGGCCAAATTGGGCACAGGACAAGAACATGAACGATCTAAAGAGGTGGGCCAGAAGTACACCAGACTAACAGGCCTCAGTGGCCCACTACATGCGATTCAACATGGCATTCTCTGGTCCGCCCAATAAAAAGCCTAGCACAGCTCCGTGCTGGAAGAATTCATGCTCTGCTAAAATGTTCCGTGCAGAGCAGGAGAGCAAGCCACGAACCTTTTGGTCTGCCAGATAAGATAACTATAACAAACTCCCATGATATCCGGAGTAGATATTCTCTAATCCTTAACGGGAATTCAAACCCTAAGCAATCTGTTGCATATAAAGGGGACTTAGCGCCGAGCTACCCTAAATACAAATTCAAATGAGTTCACAGAGAACGGAAGACTCCGCCGGGATAATATCCCCACAAACTCCTGTTGGTTATGCTGGTAATTCAAATTACACCTTATCAGGTGTCTATATAAATCACACCCTCAACGGGTAAAAGGTACGCTCAACCTTCCCCAACACTTGTCAATACACATAATCTCCTACCTAATCTAACTTAGGCATCGGAGGGGTGTTGGCCGGAAACACTCCGACCCTCATACCTTGTTTTGCAGGTCGCTGGTCCGGAGTGCCAAAAAATAATTCATCAAATTGGCGTCGTCTGTGGTAAATCTCTTGCAGATTTCCAAACTCATTAAAACGGTGAAGCGTTTTTATGGGTAAAACCAGATCAATGACATCACAGTCAGATACAAACGCTCCGGCGCAAGGGTAAAATCCCCTAGCCAAGGGAAATAAGCCTCCAGGCTCAAAAGATCCTAAAAATATTGGTCCGTCCAAAGAAGTAGGATCTTAGGATCTTAAACATATCCTGCAAAGTTCACAGCGTTAACAAAATCCCAAGGTTGGGGTAAATCCAAAAGCAGTGCCCGAAGATCCAAAGAACAATACTCCTCAGGGAGAAAGGAGGAACAACACTCCCCCGGGAGAGAAAAGAAATGAGGAAACTTCAATCATGCTTACTCCTAAAGCATTTGCAGTACTTCAGAAACATGTGGAAACTTTGACACAATAGGTCCAAAATAAAAAAGGGGCCAGAAATCGTGAAGGCTCCTCCGAGGAACCTAACCACGATGAAGAAGAAATAGGAGAAAGGGAAGATGATGAAACAGAGGTAGAGAGTCGTGCTTCCGAGTGCAGCCAAACCAGCCTCCTAAAAGGAGCCAGGCGCCCCTGAAAAGCCAAAGAATGTGTGGAAAAGGATTTCGGATCCATAAAAGAGATGAAGGCCTGCCTCGATGAACTAAAAAGGCAGATAAAGGCTAAAGCTCCGGCTACGGTCGACGAATTGGTTCAAACAACTGATTCCCCATTTGCACCCAACATCATTATGAAGAAGCTTCCCCAGAAGTTCAAGATGTCAGTTCTAGACAGACATTCATTCCTTCATGTCTACACATCCATTTCTAGACAGACATTCATTCATTCATGTCAACACTGACATTCGAGTCTGGACAGAACATCCATAGACATCCATGCCTAAACAAGACACTCATACGTGCCTAAATAGGAATATATGTCTGAGTAAACAGCAACATTGAAACAAAAATTTGCTTTCCAAATGCCAGCACCTATGACATACATCTAGAGAAGCAAATGGTGGATAGATCCATCTAACCAAAAGTCTTATACACTTTTCAATTGGACGACAAAGGATAGAACTTGAAAGTTATAGCTTTGCAGTTCCGCACTCAATAGCAATTGCACAAAGCAAATCAACTTGCTAGCAAAACAACATGGATCTTTGGAATCAACAACGGCAGAGCAGAAAAATTGTGCCTAGAACAGGAGAAGAATATTGCAGTACAGCATTGAGTACCATCTTGCTATTCAACAACACGATACTCAGGGGAGTAGGGAATGGGTAGTATAAAGTAATACCCAAATGGTCCCATATCTTATAGAAATACCACAATCTTATGATTCCGGTCATACGCAAAATGAGATTTTTATACATGTGACTCTGACCACAATTTTTTGATTCCAATCATGTCCAAGACAAGCTCTAGCCGAGGTGAAGTTGAAAAAGTATGAAAACAGTCCAAGCTGTTATCCCTTTTTGGTAGTTCATGATACTTTTGGTAGTTCTTTTGTTATTCTCGGTTGATTTTTGTAACACATGATTTTAAAATTTAAGACCTGATAAGCCTCAAATGTTGTATATATTCGGGCTTATCTCGCTCGTTAAGATCACACACACGTGCATTTTGTGCCTTTAAACGATTGATTTTGCGCGAGTTGTGTTTTTGATGAGTTTCAGAAAATCGGAGCTAAAAGGGCGTGTCCAAAGCTCCAAATAATCCTCGATTATATCCGGATGTATCCAAGGTCCCGCAATGCCGTGGAGGACAATCGCCGAAGCTTAGAAGTCGATTCAAGGAGCTTTGGAAGGTTCAAGGAAGGCCCGAAACAAAGGAACAAGAAATCTGGAGCTATATATGAGCCTCGAGAAAATTCGACACACTGATAGGAAAAGGCTCATTTCTCTCAAGATACAAAGGCCATGAAGATGAGGCCAATTGGGTTTGAAAGTAGACTCATAGAGCTTTCCAATGGTTCAAGAAACGCGGCATTCCGAGTTCGGATGAAGCCGGGGCGTGCCCGCGAAGTCGGCTAAAAAATCTGTCCGAAGGCATTGGTATCGATACTCCACTAATTGGTATCGATACCAAAGTGCCAGTTTGTGCCAGAAAACATCCAGCGCATCCGGTGTCGATACCCCACTACTTGGTATCGATACCAAAGAGCTACGTGGGAAAAATTAAAGGTAGGTATCGATACCCACCCCTTGGGTATTGAACCAAGTGCCCCAGTCAGCTATTTTGAGCAACTTTATTACTTTCTATTTATGGAAACTTTCACCTTTAAGCTTGCTTTTAGGATATTTTGTAAATGGAGAGTGTGTGTTGTATATATCTCTCCCTCCCTCTTTCTCTCCTCTCTCCTTCTTTTTAGTTTAGTTTAGTTTTAGGAGAAAACCTCCATAGCTTTTAGCTCTCAATTTCCTTCAAGAACTCATGTAAGTCTTTATATTTGTTTAATTTTCTAAGGTTTAATGTTGTAACTACTACTTAGATCTCTATATAAATCAAGTTTATTTTCACATTTGTCATCTTCTTCATTTCCTTTAACTTTCTAGTCTTATTTCTTACTATGGTGTGTGAGTAGCTTAAATTGGCTAAGTCATGGGGTGATTAACACTCCATGACTCGGGTTTAATCCGTTCCTTTCGTCAAAAAGGCATACACCGTTTGTTTATCAAAGAATTAGGATTGATTTTATGTATCAAAATTCGGGTTTGTTAACCCCTTTGATCACACGTAGCCAAGGGCTTGACCACTTGGCACGTGTGATGCTTAGGGCTATGGTAACCCAAAGGTTTGTCTAAATGGCACAAGAATCCTAGTCTTTGTGAAACACATTTTCTAGTTAATGGTTTTAAACTCTAAATCTTCCGTTCGGGATCATCTAACGATGTCCCGAGCTGGTTATCAAGAGGGGAACGGATTAGCTTTGGTTGTGGTTTGTTGAAATCCCCTAGACCTTGTCTTAGTTTAATTTAGTTTATAATCAAATTCCAAGTCATTCTCGAAGTCGAGATAATTCCACCCCAAATCACAAATTCAAAGTTTGCCGCTTTAAGGCTAAAAACCATCACGCGCAAGACAAATTTCACGCTCAGTACGTTCAGTCCCTGTGGATTCGATCCGGTCTTACCGGTATTATGCTATCTCCGACTTAAGCCCTACGCTTTGGGCAAGCTATTAAATACTCCCTCCGTTCCTAAATAAGATCCCCACTTTCTCTCTCTTGCCTTTTTTCAAATCAAAAAATGAAGTACTTTCGTGTATCATTTTTTGAATTTTTTGCACCGAATTAAAGTACTCGTCAAGTACTTTAATTTGGTGAGAAAAAATTCGAAAAATGATTTACGGAAGTAGTTCATTTTTTTATTTGAAAAATGGCACGACTTTTCGTAGTGGAACATTAATTTGGAACGGAGGGAGTAACAAAGTATGGAGCAAAGCAAGACCATATGATCCAAACATCATAAACCGCACATTCTCTGTGATTGCTGAGATACAACATAGTTGGGCATCTGGTATTGGCAAATTGGATATCTTTTCTTTGTCTTCTCCTTTCTTGCTATCAGAAACTGACGCAGGCTGTTATTTCAATTATTTCAGAATATAGAAATTTTCGTTTATTATTTTGAAACTAGTATTTTATTAGGAAACTAGTATATTTGATTTCAATATCTTGCTAGGAATTTTTAAATTAGGAAAATAAGTATTCTAGAGAATTTAGTTTTCTTTATTCAGTTTTATTTAGTTTCCTTTTAATATTTGCTTGTTCAGGAAGAATAGTTAGTTTTTTATTTTCTTTTGTTTCCTTTTTTGTTTATTTCCTAGTGTGTAGGATTTCTCCTACTATACATCGAGTTGTAAGCCTCTTGGCTAGGGGAGTTGATTATATTGAGAGTTTTCATAAGAGAGAGTATCTCTTCTTTTCCTATAATTCTATCAATCTACGGGTTATTAGATTGTAGAAGAGTTGTTCTTATTCGGGGAGTGATTCTGTTCTTGTTCACGTTTCTACGCTGCGTCAGAAACTCAGCTCTTTAGCGATATTCTGAAAGGACCGAAACAGAATCTTTGCTCGTTTCAGTATGTATGCATGTTTTTTTATATTTAATTCTATGCAACAAAGTAAGTAATTCTTGATCAAGAAATGTGTCGCATCCTAGACGCCTAAAAAATCTGAATTTCTGGACATTTTAGTATCCAGACCGCTAAGATTATTTTCTATCATTAAAAGTTGAATTTTTTTTTTTCCATTTATCTATTCTGATTGTAAGAACTTCAAGCTAGGAGGCATCTATGTCAATATATTGACTTATAGCCATTAATGAACTCGTTTTCAAGTTGCAAATGACCCAATGTTTTGCACCACTTGGGGGAAAGACGGAAAGTTGTTTGACATATGAATTATGTGTTGAAGTTCTAAGCTCTTCTAACTCATATTCTTTGATGTGCTTTGTTTGTAGGAGACAATGAAAAGTACTCCCAAATCCAACAGAAAACATTTTTCTTGGGCCAAAGTTAGTTTTCGGAACCAAGGTGTTTCAGAAATACATCTTTGGATTTTAGAACAACTTTTCTGTTGCCTATTTTCTAGTGGTTTCAACCAGTCATGTCTCTCTTTTTCATCCATCTTTTTTTTCTTAAGAAATGGAATGCCAGAGCTTAATTCCTGTGGTTTCTTATTGACTGATTTGCAGTGCATTTTGCTAATTTTTGTATCAGATCATAGTTTCCTTTGTCCTTTGCCTTGAATCTTTAGTTGCTTAACTGAACTCATAGATCAGTGATTTGTTTCCATATATCTTTTTCTCATTGAGAAATGAAAATCTAAAGAAACCGAAAGAGAATAGAAGAATTCTAAATAAGATTTACCCATGTTTCCTGATTCTCTCTTGGAAAAATGCTAGTTTGTAAATTGCAATCAGAAAGAACTGATAAGCCCCCCATGAAAGAAAGGATAGGAACGCATCAATTTAGCAGGCCAATACTACTGTTGCACCATTTGTTTTGGCAGGGGTGGCCAGACTTGGAGCTAGATGCTTGTCTGCAGTCTCTGCATTTGATAATACGCTGGAAATTGTTGACACATTAGATACTGCCCAGTTCAAATTTGATGACATCCGAAACTCTCCATCCGTGGATGTGGCATGTGACAAGATTAAAAGTCTTGCCAAGGCAAAGGCACTTGACTCGTCTTTGATATTGTTGAAAAATAGTGCTTGAGCTGCAGCAAAGTAGTCCTCCACCATGAAGAATGAGGTATGTATGTCAACTGTCTGTTAACTCTGGGTTGACCATGTATTTTTCCTTTAAAAGCATAGGTTCATGCATTGCAATATGCATGAACAAGATATGAATTCAATGTGCAAGATTAAGTGGATCTTTTTTCACATGAATTTCACTTGTTCTGCCTAATAGTATATCGCCCTTAAGATCCTTCTTTTTGTTATCTTGTGTCTACTTTTTCTCTTCTTCTTTTTTTTTTGGAGAAAATTGATCTGTCTGCTTAATAGTATTACTTTCCATGTAATAGTTTCTAATTCCTCAATATGGTCTTGTTTCACGCCTTTCCACTCATGACCTCAATGCGGACAGTCTATGCCTGGGAATAGCATCTAATAGCATCTAAATCATTTTAGAGGCTGTGTAAGACTCACCGGAATGTGATGGTAACTTTCTGTCATTTCATATCAGATGGAATGGAACAAATATTGAAGCATAAATGCCACTTGATGTAATGGTGACCAAGATGGGAATTTGAGTCCTACTGCACATGTTTGAATTTGCCCCTACCCTGCTAAACCGTGTGACATTTTAATTTGAGATCTGGCATTCTTATTGCCTTAGTGTGCTCTTTATAAGGCTTGTGCTCAAGTTCTAGTTTGTTTGTTTTTTATCCTCGAGCTTTGACCTTTCATGTGCAGGTCAAAGACATAACGTATCAGTTGTACTTGTACCAAGCTACAAAGAACAGTCTAAGGAGCATTGCGCCCAACGAGATAAAGCTACTGAAGTACTTGCTGAACATCACCGATCCTGAAGAGAGATTCTCGGCAATGGCTGCTGCTTTCTCCCTTGGAGATGAACGTGATGTCAAGGACAAAAATTTTACATACACGTAAGAAAACTTCATGCATCACCCTCCATATTGCCTTCCGATTGATACAAGTTATGATTTGGAATGCAGTTATTATTATGCTGTCATTTATGTTCCCGTTTTGTGGTGGAGCAGAATTCCTAGGGAGCTGCACAAGTGGGTTAAGATCATGCTTGATGCGTACCATCTCAATAAAGAAGAGACTGATATTAATGAAGCCAAGCGGATGTCCCCACCTATCGTTATCCAAAGGCTCTTTATCATCAAGGAAACAATTGAAGAGGAGTACTTAGAAAAAGGCGTTAAAACAGAAGATGACTCAGAGTCCAAGGAATTGTAAGGTACAGATGTCAGTCATCTATCTATCTGATTCACAGTCACTATGTACTAGGGGTAGGCTTAAAATTTCACGACGAAGCCCTAAATTGCGAAGTGTGAAGCCCTTGACCAAAGGGATCTATGTCCTGAGCTGCAAAAGCAGTCCTTTACCCACTATGAAGGGTGAGTAGAGAACATTAGTATCTGTGCTCGGTTGGCATGGTATGGTATGGCGTATCCTTATCATTTCCATCGTTATGGATCAGGCTGAGTTTGCCAAAAGATTTTATGGGAAATCACATAAAATCAACCCATTCTAGCACGCAGATTTTATGGGAATAAAATGGGATTTCGCATAAAATCACCACTTAGGGAACTGCAAATGTGTGCCAAAAATCACTCGTACTCGCAATGGGTTAGGGTTTCGCATCAAGTTTTGTGGGACCGTTCCATGGTGGTATGAACTCGTTTTTTTTTTTTTTTTGGTATTTGTATTTGTGGCAGCCCTATTCTTGATATAATTACTCCTTTTGGTATATCTGGAATCAATTTGAAAATTCAATGTTCTCTTTCGTTTTCCTCTCGATAGGGAGAATTCAGAATCATAGCTACTGCGGAATTCTGTTAAAGAGGGGCTTGTTTTCGGGCCAGACACGGGGCTTGCAGCGGGTCTCATCCCGAGCTCAAAACCATGATTTGATCCGTTTCATTTGTAGAGCATAGCGCATTTTACCGGGCTATTAAAAATCAAGTTGATTGGACATCCATAACTTAGTTAACAAATCACCTTTTTATTCTATTTTTCCAATAAAGAACCATATTGGTGGTCGTTGAGGGATGGCAAATTGACCATGCCCGGACCTAAACGCAGTCACCAACCTTGTCCCGATTGGGGTGGGTTTTCATCAAATTTTTTATCTCGGGGAAAAATAGAGAATTCCGGTCGGGATCGAGTAGGGTAGGGTTCAGGGTGTTGTTAACCCGTCCCAAATACTTTTACATGTAACATAATAGTTTTACCTAACATTTTATGATTATACTAGAAAATTACATTTGTGCCCTAATATTTTTGCCATTATGCTAAAAAATATATATTTTCTCTCTTAGATTTTTCCCATTAAACTAAAATACATCCTTATATATCATAGTTATCACTAATTCCTCCTATTTTGCTTTTAAGTTAATGTGCAGTGCCGTGTTCTTTTCGGGTCAGGGTCATAAAATTCGTCTGCCCCGTCGCCATCCTTAGCGGCACAGCAGAGTCCCGTTTTGGGGGGTCGGGGTCACAAAATCCGTCCTCCCGTTGCCATCCCTAGCGACACAGCAGAGTCCCCTTTTGGTTGGGGGCCGGATATGGATTTCCTCTAACTGATTTCTACACCGCATAAAAGGTGTCAAAAATATAGTACTATCTATCAACAGTTATTCTGATTAATTTTTTTCGTTTTCTTTGTGGTGTTGAGAAAAAAAAATTTGGGCCCTAAGTCTCTAAATAATAAACTAACATAAAAATCGATCGCATAAGCCCCGTTCAATTGCACGGAAAGAATGAGAAACAATGGAAAAAATAATTTTCTCGCAACTGTTTTTGTGTTCGGTTACTAAAAAAATTGTAAACCTACAACTTCAACTTTCTTGAAAAATACTTTCCTGCAAATATCTGGCTGAAAAGGAAGAATTCTAATTTTCCTGTAATTTTTTTGTCAAAAGATCTCATACGAGAAAATAAATTATTTTTTTCTTTAATTCATTTCACTTTACTTTCACTCCACTTTTTGCGAGAATACATTCCAAACGAAGCCGTGGACAAAGATGGGTGAACAAAGATAGGCTTTGTTGTTTTCTTGTATTTTCGGACCGATAACATCCATTTTTTAGTTTAATAATATAAGTTTTCTCGATTAAAAAAAAAAAAAAAAGATAGGTGAACAAAACGGGAGGAGGTGCCACTCGGCCAAATCGAACAAACAGGGAACGGAGTAACGGGCTAGTGTCGTAATTGCATGTACTGCGCCAATGCGTACTACACAAAAAAGAAGTTGGCCCTCCTTGTACTACTAAGAAGTTATAGCTCTCTAATATGAGAAAAACTTGGGTTGCATATAGGATATAGCTACGTGGTGCCCGCCTATACATTTTGGTTCTCCAAAAGGATCGGGGGGGCCCGTAGTGAATTTGCTCAATCACGGTATACCAATTCACATGTAAGATAAATACATCTAATATGGACCGTTGATTGCCTCACTACAGGCATTCTCAATCCGTCCAAAAGTGTTTTGAACGACGTAGATTGCAAAAGGAGAAAGAGGAAAGAGAAAGAGAAGAAAGGGGAGTAAATCTAGACCGTCCAAAATATTTTTGGATTGCCGAAATGCGTGATCGGACATCATAGTATCCTACACGCACCCAAGGTTTTCTCCTTTAATACTAGTAGTAAGTCAGTTTCGTACAGCATACAAAAAGTCCAAACAATGATGCACAAATCTGTTGTAACCTTTCATACAAAAGAGGAAAAAAGAAAAATCTGTTGTAACCGCTGCCCCAGTCACACAATAAAGACAGCAGTCACAGCTGGCTCCCAGGATAACTAAGGATGCATTTGGTAACGTTTTTGTTTCTTATTTTTTGTTTTTGTTTTTATTTTTTTTCAAAACTATAAACAAAAATATGTTTGGATTTTTTGTTTATGTTTTATATTTATTAAAAACGTTTTCAATGCTTTTGCAATAATGTTTCAAGGTTCTTTCTTCCAACTACAAATTTATGTACAAGGCATCCTTTGTGTTTGGAACATGTGGAAAAGAAGGGAAGGGAAAGTGAGAGAAAAGTGGGAGGGAAATTTCACTATTCACAATACTTAATTTTTTTATTTTCTCTCTACTTTCTCTTCAGACCAAACAAAAGGAGGGGAAATTTTCAACTTTCCTTTCTTTTCCCTCGCTTTCCTCAAATTCCAAACACAAAGGAATCATTAAGAGAAGGGTTTTCGGGGCCCGGAATTCCGAGGTGCGAATGAATTGGTTCAGACATTCACACCAAGGTTGTAATTTTAAAAAAGCTTAGTTAGCGCAATAAGTCAGTCTTGAGTTTAAGTCAGCTTTGTTGAAAAATTCGCATCTTTTTTAAATCTAAAATAAACTAATTTATGAACATTTTTTCCACTAATTTACGATTATAATCAATTAACTAGAATTTAGTTAGAGAAAATATCTTTTTTTAGTGGAAGTGCAAGAAACTTAATATTACTCTTTTCGTTCCCTTTTAAGTGTGTTGCTTCGTAAATCTAACTAATTCAAAAGACATCATTATTACACTATTTTCATCAACTTTTTTCTTCACTTTTCACTTCACACTTTTCAAAGCAACTTTTACCTCAACTTTCTGAAATTATCCTCCACTTTTACTCATTAAATCTTTATCCACTAACTTCTCAAAAAGGCAAAATAATAATGGTACAAACTTACCCATTTACTTTTCAAAACACACATTTATTAAGGAACAATCTAAAATGGAATAGTCGACAATAAAAAAGGGATAGGGGGAGTACAAACAAATACAACTAAAAAATACATAATGCATATAATATAGACAAAAATACAACCAAATCAAATGAAGGATACAATCCAGCGAAAAAATTATCTGGAGGTTAGTTGTCGAAGATGCATTCAAAATATCGATGAGCAACTGTTACGGTAGTTCCACTGAGTCTTCCTTGCAGAAACTGTTTGAAAGTCAACCAAGTGACTCAAGCACCCCAGATAAAGAGTACTGCGTGCACATTTACACAGTTGAACATCATGCAAGTAGATGGTCAGAACCAACTACAGCGTAGCGAATCGGTAGAGAATATGTCTTTTTAATTTTCCAAAATCCCGATTTATCATAAGTAGTACTCCCTCCGTCCCTTTTTAAGTGTGTTGTCTCGTAATTCCAACTTATTTTCTCTCACATCAACTTTTACAACTTTTACATCTACTTTCCATTACTTACCATTATCAATATAATAATATCCACTAATTTTTCAAAAATGAATCTACTTTTAAGGGCAAAATAGAAAATATACCTACTAACTTTTCAAAACACACACTTATTAAGGGATAGCCCAAAATGAAAATGTCTACACTATAAAAGGGATGGAGGGAGTACAATTTTTTAGACGGGAGAGCTATACGCGCCTTTATTTCGCGCGTGATGTGAAACGGAAAAATATCGTGCGTCACTTTCTGGTACTCCGTGAGAAAATCGATGAGGGCAATTTCGTCCGACTAAAAAGTTGTAATTTCGGATTTGGAGACGTGTATCGTACTCGTATTTTGCTCCGTGCGACAGTATAAATATGGGGACGACCAAATCAAAGCCCCACAAGGTTTTCTAGAGAGAGAGAGAGAGAGAATTGAAGTGTCAAAGAATTTGATAGAGCAACTACGCGTTGTTGTCGCCGGAGAATTTTTCGCCGCCGTCGCTCCACGCCGTATCAGAAACTGTAAACTTCATCTCTTCTGGTACTAGCAGTGCTCACCTTTCAGTAATTGCTTTCTTGACATCTAAACTTTAAACAATTGCCTAATTTAGCTAAAACTGGCGATTGCGTAATTTAACTTTTTTATTGCAGTTGATGAATTGTGGAAGCTCTATTTTTCCATTTTCTCTGACAAATTTGGCTGTTTTCGTTTTACGATGTTGATTTGAAATTGTAACTCATATTCAAAGAACGGTTGCTCAATTTTACAGTGTTGATTTTGTAATCTGTATATTTTGCAGCATTTGCGTTGAGTATTGTTTAACAATTGTTTGTACATGGCTGAAGAATATGAATTTTCTACCTAGTTCTTCTTAGATTTCTGCTCTGGTGTTTTTTTCAGTATTATTTACTTTTCTAATCTTTGTTTATTTAGCTTTTCGTCGTAATTTTTTGGATTAATTATTCATCCCGAGAAGAAAAATTGAAAAAGTTTAAAATTGTAGACCGGGGTTCAAATTTTTTTAGCACGACACTTGTTTGTTACTTTTTCCATCTTTAGTGGATTTTTATTTTTTGGTCGTAATTTTTCACTTTTTATCAATTTTGAGATTCTTCTTATCCAATCCAGATGAATGGCCAATCCCACAAATTTAACGAGAATCTAACAGAAATGCAGAAAATACAAAATTAATACCAAAACAGAACTTAGGAAGAACGGGCCTTATTTTGGCGTTTTGAATTCTGAGCAAATTAGCTGCTGATATTAGATTAATTTACAAAACTACTGGCAATATTTTGGGGAGCACTGCAGCTTCTTTCTGTATCTCACCACTACCTTTTTTGTTGATTTTACTTTATTTTATGTTATTACATGAATAAGTTCGATGAGAGGTAATGTGTTGTAGGTGAGAATAGCGAATGGAGAAGGAACAAGAATTAGAGTGGGCAGAGGCCCAGAAGATTGGGATAAGCGTAGACCTGGTTGCTGCAGCCAAACAGCAACTAAAATTTCTTGCAGCTGTTGATAGGAACCGGTGGCTCTATGAAGGCCCTGCTCTAGAAAGAGCCATCTATAGGTAACTTAAGTTTGTAACTTTGTAGATCTTTTGGAGTTGCCTATAGGACATTTTGAAATTTGAGAAAATTAGTTTGTGGCTTGTATTTTCTACAACATCTGGGTCTTCAATTGTTTGATAATTTTTTATGTGTCTTAGAGTTTTGGTCTTCTTTAGAAAAATCCTGGTTATATTCTAACCCATGCTAGAATAACTATAACGTCTGTTTCTATCAAATTTCCCGTTGTGCAATAGCAAGATGATATTGATTCGTATAACCTGTTACGAAAAACACTCACTCACGCAGAATACTAGAGAACACAGGAATTATATGTATGCAAGGCTCAAATCTCTAACTCAGCCTCTCTTCAACCATTCTTTTTTGTTAAAAGAACCCTACTCTAAATATAAAATAATTATCGTGCCCTGCACGATAGCTCTTTGAAGATGGCTCAAAAAGCCAGTGACCATCGTCTAATTATAATCACTCTCAAGTATTCTTCTGTTAAATTTGCTCTATATATGGTAAACTAAGGTGCGCAAATATAACACTTCTAACTAAAGTTCAAATAGTTTTCGAATTCATCTCGATGCTAACTCATCGAACGACATCGTTCCTGTAACTGTTCCGTTTTCAGAGTTGTGGCTCTTCAAGTATAATAGATAGCAATGATGATACATAGTTTTTATTTAATCTCAGCAGTGCTAGTGTAGTAGGATGCTAATCATTTGGTTTTCTCAATGATTTGGAGAAGTTGCATAAATGACACATGTAGCTTGATATCAAGTAGAGTTGACGAAAATTTCCGTTGCACCAAACAAACAAAAAAGTAGTGTTAACAAAGATATTCTAGATTAGTACTCGTTTCATGTGCCTTCCAATGAAAGTTTTTTCTCCTAGTGTACTTGGCAAATTTTCCAAAATTCCAATTTCAGGTACAATGCTTGTTGGCTACCACTGCTTGCAAAACATTCTGAGGCCCAGATCATCGAAGGGCCTTTGGTTATTCCTCTTGATTGTGAATGGGTTTGGCATTGCCACAGGCTAAATCCGGTAAGTTTTTGACATGGAATATACTAAATGTTTATAACACATATATTGGCGGGAAAATTGATAAGATGTGTTTCTGAGTTTAATTTTCAGGTTAGATACAAGTCCGACTGTGAAGAATTTTATGGAAGGATTCTTGACAACCACAATGTTGTTTCTTCTATTCAAGGGTCTTCAAAAGGGGAAACTGAACAGACTTGGAACGAACTATACCCCAATGAACCCTATGATTTTCTTAAGAAGAAAGAAAGGTCTTCAAAAAGGGAAAGTGAACAGAGTTGGAACGAACTATACCCCAATGAACCCTATGATTTTTGTTTGTCTGAAGGTTTCTTTGAAAAAGTATCTGGAGATGGAAAGTACACACAATATGATCTGCTTTCAGCTGTCCAAAGGCAGGTTCCATTCTTTTACCAAGTAAGTGACAAAGCAGTCATGCTTAATTTCCTTTATATGAATCGAAAACGCAGGGGATCTGAAACTAGTCATGGAATCGTATAATTTAAGTCGTACTCTGTTCTTTATCGTATCACATTCGTATTTTAAGTAGATGACAGGGATGAATGATTACCTACACACTTGGTTTTATTTAAGTACAGTTCCTTTACTTTGGTGTTGCTCTAATAAAAAATTACTGTGTCTAGGTATAATTCTTTGGTAATTCTCCATTGAACAATGGAGTCAAGAGAATCTTTGCAAGGATTTTACTGCTGGAAACTCTTAGATTAAATCTTATTCTTGGTGCTGAGTTTAGCTCCTACCTGCCATTCATCTGGCTCCATGTGCATGTGAAAGTTTGGATACAGAATTCTCAAGATAAATCACTGTTCTGGGCATAAGCTTAAACCCTAGAGTACTTTTTTTTTCCCGGGTCATCAACTTAACCAGTATCCACCACCCTAAATTTAATTTAGCTGGGGTGATCAACTTAACCAGTTTCCATTCATATTATCCTTTTGGAGATGGAGCATTGGAATTTGGAAGTATGCGCTATCATCAAAAATCTTGATCCTTTTTTCATTTTCTGTCTTATTATTCCTATTTGGAACAGGTTTCCAGACCCCATATGGACAATGATCTCTTTCTTGAAGCAGCTGTAGCTAGATACAAAGGGTTTCTGCATCTAATCAAGAGAAACAGGGACCGATCTTTAAATCGCTTTTGTGTTCCAACATACGACGTTGACCTTATCTGGCACTCTCATCAGTTACAACCTGCTTCTTACTGCAAAGACCTCAAAGAACTACTTGGGAAGGTTTTAGAACATGATGACACCGATTCGGACAGATCAAAAGGGAAGAAGCTGGATTCTGGATTCTCTGATACTACCAAGCAGTGGGAGGATACATTTGGCACGAGGTATTGGAGAGCAGGGGCAATGTATAGAGGTTCTTCCCCATCTCCTATCACGACGCCCCCTTGTTCTTCATATATCGTTGCGGAGAAGGAGATTGCATCCAATGACCATAAGGAAACTATACGTCTTCCTCAGGTGAAGGCTGTGGAGGTAATTTCAAAATCTTTGTATACACATCTTCAAATTGTATCCATTTTTTTATTAGCCGTCATTTACATGCTATTTGCTAATTCTTGATTACCTCATCACTTTAAAGGAAGTGGTAGTTTTGGTCTGTGATATTTTCGTACTTAATACTCTTTATTTACTACAGTATCATGGGTCCACATTCTTCATACTGAAGTTATTCCAGATTTAGTACACTAACATTTTCTATTTTCAGTACTTTCTTTCACTGTTCATTGCACAACAATGATGACCATTAACATGTGGTTTATGGTTGCACTCGGTTACTTTTAAACATCTGCCTTATTTGTCAGGCTCAGTAGTTCTTCAGTGAACGTTAGTCAAGTATCAACAATTATCCCATAGACCCCAGGACCCAGCATAGTTGCACCTCTGAAATATTCTAGCGTCATGCAGTGGCTGAGCCAAGATTCTGCTTCGAAAGGGGCCGGATGAAGAGAGAATTTTTTAAGAAAAAATTTACTCTTTGTACTAAATACTACTAGTTTTTAGTGCTCTAGAATTATACCCCATATAATTCGATAATTTTGGCTCAATGTATCAATAATTATATTATTTGTTACACTTTTTCGTCGGTAGTTGAAGCACATATGCACATACTTCTTGTCTATGAGTAAACCAAACCAAACCAAGCCAAGCCTTATGTCCCAATCAATTGGGGTCGGCTACATGAATCCTTTTTTTCTATTAGGATTCATGTCATAAGGATCTGACGGGCTTTTACAAGATGGCTGTCGGCTACCGAACGCACAACCCTCCTTCTTTACCTGAGCTTGGGACCGGCTGTGAAAAAGATAAGGCTTTATGCACATCTCAGGCGGAGTTACTTCTTGTCTATAAGAGTAATCCCCAAAGTTTTGTTACGTGATTTTAAATTATTTGAATTTAACTTAGATTAAACTAACGAATAAAAGATACTAATGTACAAATTCATACAAAAAAATTAACATAGAATTATACCTCAATACTGCTCCCTCCATCTCTTTTTTAGAGTAGAGTATTTCATTTTGGGTTGTCCCTTAATAAATGTTCGTTTTTAAAAGTTAATGGGTAGAAGTTTGTACAATTATTATTTTGCCCTTATGAAAAGTTAATGGGTATAGAGTTAATGGATCAAAGTGGAGGATAATTTTGGAAAGTGGAGGTAAAAGTTGATGTGGAAGGTGTAAAATGAATGTAAAAGTTGATGTGAAATGTGTAATAATGATGTCTCTTTAATAAGTTGAATTTATGAGGCAACACACTTAAAAAGGGACGGAGAGAGTAATTTTTAAATTAATGGGTGGGGCCTGGTCCCACTACAGTTCTGCCACTGGCATCATGAGTCACCCACTGATTAAGTGGAAGAGTGAGTAGGCATTCGTGAAATTTAGCTTGGATCCAAACTTCGCTATTATCTTCCTTCTTTTTTGTTAGTGCTAGATTTTAACCAGATTGACTTGGACACCTAAGTATTTTAATTTTTGAGCTGTCAGTTGAGTCATGACTGAAGGAAGTTATAGTGCTTCTTGCTTATAGTTCAATAGTTTGCTTTGTTGAATTGTGAATGGGGTTCTTGTAGCCTGACTCATTGTATCTTCCTACTATAATTTTTCCAGGTCATGTTGGAATTTGTTGGTGTCAGAAACTTACCAGAAGACCACAAGGGAAGTCTCTCGGTGATATTTTCTAAATCACAGCCTGATAGAATCTGCAATGGCACAAGGAGACTCAGTATTTTATCCGAGTCTGGGGAGAAACAGGTTGCTTCTTTCAATTGTCAGTGTGATGGATATTTGCTGTTTGAACTTGTCTCCCACTCTCCTTCCAACTTGAAAATATCAAACCCAGATAAAACTTTGGGTTCCACTGTTTTCTCTCTGGAGGATTTCCTGAACCCTGTTTCCACCCTCTCCATGGAGAAGTGGTTGGAATTGACGCCGAGTTCTTGCACAGTGGACTCAAAGCCAATCAGTCTAAGGGTTGCTCTCTCATTTTCCATTCCTATCCCAGCACCACATGTGCTTCACATGGTTCGTTCTTACGAGTTCTCAAAGTGGTCTTCTTTTTGTCCACTTCCTGTAATGTTGCAATTTACTAAGAGTTGGACGCGTGTTATTGAAGAAAGTGGCAATGAGGTCATCGCCCTCGAGATGAGGTATGTCCCTTTTTGTCACTTTAGCTTGCAAATGAGTTAGGTTGCATTTTGCTTTGGATGGTTTAAACTGATATGTTAGTTAGGTCTGTATTTACAAAGAACATCACTTATATCTTCATGCAAAAATGTCTCAGTAGGGAGAAAAATTGTGCATTGTAAGTTTGAAATGTTTTCTCCTGTAGTGATGTTTGGAATTTATCTTATTCCTCGCACCTTTTTAACAAAACAGGACTTGGAATTCTTTGACCGTGGTATATGGTATCAGAGCAAACAAAGTTTTTTTTGCTTTAGAAACCTCCTGTCAATAACAATATACACACAGGTTTTTGGCTGCTTACGGTGGCGACCTGGCGACAGTTCACGATGTTTCAGAATTCCTCTCTCACATAGGAGATTATCTACAGTAACAAGAAATTACATGGTTCTATTGGCTTCATCTTTTAGAAGAGTTTGCTCCTAGGCCCTTGCTATTATATTGGGAAGACGCAATTATAACATAAATACGCAAATTATTTGTGTAATTACTATTTCAGATGGTAGCTGACCCCAATTAATTTAGACCAAGGCTTAGTTTGGTTTACTATTTTAGAGGATAAAATTTGCACTGTAGTCCTTCATCAAATAAAATGATCCATTAATCACTTCAATTATCAAATTTGTGTGTAGAAACTGTGGGTCAATCCAAACTTTGGAGAGGTCCCTCATGTATATTACATAATCTTTCATTTGGGCAGCAGTTAGCAGGTCAACGTAGTGGCTTATATGTTCTGTCGCTTAATTCATTCTCTAACCCTTTGAAATGACGAACATTACAACAATGAGATTACATGGATGAACTTTTCAGTGGTGGAATTTACCAAATATCTTGTCCCTTCCTTAATACAAGTACCGAGTATCTTGTGCGTAGTATGTTACCCATATACTTGGAAAACCTTTTCTCTGATTATAACGCAACTATATGTAGGTTATGGTAAGGTACAATGATTTGCATTTTACTGTAAGAACATAAATAGGTTTATCTTGAAGTTATATCTTCCCTACAGTGGGGAAGTTAGTCGTCATCTCTTGCTATTTTTGTTGTTAAGTAGCATAAAGTACTCACTGTTAGAAGCAAATCAGAGTATACTGCTGATATTTCAAGTTTTTGTGGAAGGAGCAGGAACAACTCTAAATCTAAATTGAAGAAAGAGGTGATCGGCATTGGAAAATATGGTGAAGTACGTACTCTTGCCGAATTTGTTGGGGCAGAATGGTCTTTAATAGATTCTTCCCCATGGTCTCTTGACCTCCAGAAAAGACCCGATAAAGATGGTGACCTTTTTGCGCTCACAGGCCTTCGTAAGGTAAGATATTTACTCTACAGGTGATTCATTTTCAGTCCATATTACATCAGATAATGCACTTATTTTTTGGTTTTGCTATTTTGTTTTTATATTTCACACTTGCTGCTAACTGAAGGGGAAATCTTTGTCAATTGTATTCCCAAGCACTTGGTTTTTCGTATATAAGATGCTGTGGGAGAAGTTTTGAACTTATGATCTTTATTAGTGTTTTATGCTTCTCCTGCCAATTGTTGTATTGTTTGTTTTATCCTCTTCCTGAGCACAAGTCGTAACCTTTTTGTTTTTGCCTCATTACAAGTCATCTATATTGAGATTCCATCTAGTGAGTACCCAGGATCAAGCCAGTGGTACTGGATTGCTTTCACATAGTACAAGTCTTATCAGTGACTTGGAAATGCATACACTTGAAAAACAAGCAAGAAAAGATGATGGGGGGTGAAAGAGGCAAGAGATGCATGCAAATTTGTCACACACAACATGTTTTAGTGCAGACCCGTTAGCTTTGTAACAGTATTTTTCCAACTGCTAAACAAGCATGACTTGTATGAATTCTTGATACAGGTAAAACTGTTCCCTGGTAGAAAGCTGGAATATGAACCCAGGCAATGTGAGAAGCATAGAAGTGAACGCGACTTCGTGACCTTTGTAGAATTCTCAGCAGAAGATCCATATGGCAGGGCAATCGCATTGCTTGACTTCAAATCTGGGATTTTCAAGGTACATTTTTCGTTCTTCACTCAAGTCCTTTGGACAGATTAAGATTTTTTTTGTCCACGAAGGTACATTTGGTTTTTGTTTTGATGTGAATAGCTCAAAATTTAGACATAATAGTAAGCATATGGATTACAACATTGAGATTGAAGCTTTAGCATGATGGATTTGATATCATTAAAAATTTAAATGTTAAATCCCTTCCCTTGAAATCCACATCTGTCCAAAGGAGCCTTTTTTATGGCTAATGAAGTCTTCTCGTCCTATTTTACAACAGGTAAAAGAAGAATGGATGGTATGGCCTGGCATCATATTCGCATTCATCCTTTCAGACACTTTGAGAGAAAAGGGATATAAAGGTCTAAAAAATTTTGAATTTGGAAACAAATTGATCGCAAAGAAGGAAGCGGCCTTGAATGTGGAGACGGCTAACAGAAATAGAGTGACACCAGAAAAAGCCACAGCTAGCAGCGAAGGGCGTGATAGCGAGTGTAAAAATGCATTACTGGGCGGAGGTGGAACTACACTGAAAAGTGGTGGGTGTGGTGGTTGTGGAGGCGGATGTGGAAATATGGTGAAGAGCGGCGGATGTGGTAGTGGTTGTGGCGGCAAATGTGGGAACATGGTTAAGAGTGGTGGCTGTGGCAGTGGTTGTGGAGGTAGTTGTGGAAATAAGGTGAACAGCAGTGCTGGCGGGTGTGGTGGCGGATGTGGAAGCGGATGTGGAAACATGGTGAACAGCGGTGCGTGCGGTAGTGGCTGTGGTGGGAAGTGTGGAAACATGGTGAAGAGTGGTGGCTGCGGTAGTGGCTGTGGCGGAAATTGTGGGAACAAGGTGAATAGTGGTGGATGCGGAGGTTGTGGGGGTGGGGGGGGTTGTGGCGGTAAAGCATCTGGGAACAGTACTTCCAATCCCTCTGGAAACCCAAATTAAGCTCGTATCCAAGCAAATAAAACAGTTCTGGTTGCTTCTTGTTTTCTCTTTCAGGAAATCGGTTCCGAAAGTATTTTCTCTCTGTTGAAGCTTTCTGGTTCCTGCTTCGTTAATGTCAAAATCGTGTATAGAGTCCTGTTCTTGAATAAAGCCATTTTATGGCCAATTCTCAGGTTGTCTGTTGATTCAATTCCATCAACAAGAATTTGTTCAGCTTTTCAGTGTTCGTTAAGAGTAACAAAAAAACTCGCCAACATTTGGAATTAGAAGGCTTAATTGTAAAGTTAAATAACGACAAATGTCACATGTAATCTAGGACGGACCAAATGGTGAATAAGCCCGGGCGACTACCCTATGGCATTTCAAATTTTTATTAAAATTATATTGTAGTAGTAGGTTTTTCTCAAAAATTTTGAAATCATGTAAGATCGCCCGCCTGACATAGTTTTAAATAATCATGCCTTTAGTAGTTTTAAATAATCATGGCTCTGTTCCACTAAGTGGATTATTGAACTTTTTGGCTTTTCGAGTTCTACGATGTCATTTTTTTACATACATTAACTTTAAAAACCCAAAAAAAATTTGGGGGATTTTGTGTGGTGGTGGCGGCACTCTTTTGTGTGCTTGCTGTTTAGGGTTTTTCATTGTTGGGCTTGACCCATTTTATTTGGGCATTTTAGGCCTTTGGGGGGTTTTTTATGTGCTGATTGTATATCTGGGTTTTGACCCATAGGGTGTTGGGCTTTGGCCATCGGGTATCCATGATTGGTTCCTTGCCAATCATTGATTTCGGGTCTCGGTTTGGGCAGTTATTTTTGCTCTTTGAGCAGGTTCCGCTGTTTCCTTGTCCTTTTTGTCTTGTTTCTATTTCAAGATTAATGAAATCTTTTGCCTTTCAAAAAACAAAAAAACAAAAAAAAAATCAAAAAAACATGCTTAGCTTAGTGGAATGGGCCCCGAATACCTACCCAACCAAGACTTTTGAGTGAGATAACTTACTTTATTTTAGCAATACTTTTATCCAAAATCTATAGTAAAGGGGCCACAGGTTGAAATCAGTGACTTGCCAATTTTGGTCTGATTTTTCCAATTGAGCCCCTTAATAATAGGCTATCAATTATGATTGATTACGAAAGGGGTATGTATGCCTTTTGAGGTTTGTTTTTTACGCCGTTCGTAACAAGAGTTTTCGTATATGGATAAAGAAAATTGTAACAAAATTGAATGAATAGAAATAATACCTGAATTGAGAACTCCACCGGTAACTTCAACGGGCCGGCTCACCTGTGTCCACCACAAACGTTAGGAGAACTTATAAAATTGACCGATGATTTGTGAGTACGTATAAGATTAGAACAAATAAGGCTATAATAGCAATTTTTAAAACTGCGAAGTAGTAACATTAATTGATTCAACCTTGAAGGGCTTGGATGCAAACAATACTTTTGTGGTCCATAAAAGATTTTGTTCCATACTACGCGTCAGCATCACAAAGTTCTGTATCATTTTTGTTCACAAAGTTCTGTATTAGTTATACAAACGAACAATGATACATACACACCATTTGTGCCACACTCTACCACCACCCTCACTCACATGTGGGTGGGGATTAGTTATACAAATGAACAATGATACATACACACCATTTGTGCCACACTCTACCACACCCTCACTCACATGTGGGTGGGGACCACCCACATGTGAGTGAGGGTGGTGGTCCCGACCCACATGTGAGTGAGGGTGTGGTAGAGTGTGGCACAAAAGGTGTGTATGTATCATTTTTGTATACAAAAATGGATGGTGAGAACTATTTTAATGTCCGGGCTTTTTATAAGCCGGCCCCGTTTTGTACCTCTCTACCCGTCCAAGCCCAGTGCCCGTCTAACCTTACCCATCGAGGCCCTGTTTTCAGTAATCGGCCCAAAATACCCCTTCTTTCCTCTCCCACCCTTCTCCTCCTCCTCAAGAGCTTTTCCAGATCACCCCCAGAACATCTCCCCCGCCTCCTCCCCTCCTTTTGCCGCTAGAGGAGAAAAGTACTTTGCATTGGCGAAGACCCTCTTCACCGGCAGCCAACGTAACAGATCCACCTTCGAATTCGCTAAAAAAATAACTACAAGAGGACCAAAACTCATGCATTCAGCAAGAGGACCAGGGTGTCCAGTGAATTTGGTCCAGATTTCTTTTTCTCACTCTCGACGTGCTTATCAACAGTGTTTCTTGTTGAGTTGTGCATTCAATCCAGAATAGAGCTTACGAGATCTCCTTTGTGCAAGTGGACGAGAAGGTAAGAAATTGGCAACCCTAGTTTCAAAAATCCGCAGTCGTAGGTTTAGAAATTCGCAGCCTTTCGATCTTCTTAAATTCATATCCTCTAATTTGGATGTGGTTGTTGACAGTGTTGTGTTGTAATCTTTCTATACTTTTTTTTAACATCGTTATTGCGAATTTTTTCGATCTTCTTAAATTCTCATCCACTGCGAATTTTTCCGAGGTCTCGGATCGCCGGAAAGTAAGCTCCGGCCGAAGGTTGACGACGGTCGGAGAAGGTAGGTTGGCTGTCACTGGAGGTTGGCTCGTCGGAAGGAAGCGTTAAGCATGGGTGTGGGAGTTTTGTTGGGCAAAATAGTGAAATCATCTTCAAAAAGGGTTTGGCTTGTATAGCATGACAAAAGAGGGTTTGGATGGAAGCCCCAGCAAAAAATGGGACCGGCCAGTCATTTTCCGTTGCCCTCCCCTTTCTCCAATAAAAAGGACAAATGTAACGGGCCGGAGTCCCAAATTGGGTTGGAACCTCCATAATTAAGGCAACTCTGCTACGCGTAAATACGTGCACGAACACATCGGGATTGTTCATTTCAGGAATCGCTCTTACATGAAAGAGTTTATTTTTTAATTCGGACCGTCGAAAATATCCACGGACGATCAAGATGCACCATCTGTATATTTTGAATACCTGGGGCGTCCGTACACATATTTTGAATTAAAGGGGCAGCTATCTCCCTGTTTTGGGGCCAGTCTCTGGCACACTTTTTCCCAAAAATTTTTAATTTAAGAGGCAGCTATCTCCATGTTTTGGGGCCCAGTATTTGGCAATTGGCACACTTTTTCCTAAACTAAAACTTTGGTTTTCCACTATGATTCCATTTTTCCTACTCGCGAGTCATGAGGAGCGAGACTGTGAAGCTTTCTGAAAACATCCTAAAGTATTTGAGGATTAAAAACCTGCTTTATTTTCTGCCTCCCACTCGGACCCCGGCCGGGTGCCTGCTGAAAAAGCCTTTACCTTATTTCCAAAAAGCCACCCTAAAAATTTTCTGACTTCCGAAAAGTTATACTCAAAGATTATGTGACTAAAGTCGTGACTACTTTTTCTGATTCTCACTCTTTCTACCAGTAATTGTCAGTGATTAACGAATAACTCTCACCAACTAATTTTAAACTTCTAAAAAAATTGCCAAAAAAAAGAGTGAAATCTAGTATATAGAAACCTAATTAATCTCGAATACGATGTATTTTAAGAACCTAACTTTACCTTTTCACAATATAAACTATTGACTTCTACAAATTAATCATATTTTCACAATTATGATAAATATTTTTAACTGCTTGTATTACAATATAATTACTATGTAGTTTATTTGCAAGCGTAATTTAATTATTCACATCACTTGTAACGACCCGAATTTTGAAGCACATTTTACGATAAATGTTGCAATTTATGTAAATCTAAATTTTTAATTAAAGCCCTATGGTTTCTCGTCTTTTGTACAAAATATGTGTACATGAGGTGTTGTTTGTGGAATCATAGATATATACTACTGCTTACTGATATCTAAACCTACGACAAGATTATCACCTAAACTAAGCCTACTCCTGTCAAAGTGTTGACTCTGGATTTTGCCCCACTCGTGACTCGTGGTGTGAAATCAAAGATATTGGCATCCGTTGGGTCAAACCAGTCAGGACCAATACGTGCCATATTCCAAAGGAACATACGATTTCCGATAGAGATAAACAGGAGCAATGTATCGTACTGCTCCCCACGGAAAGCCGTATGACCCTCTCTTTTTTTATCAAAGCCGTATGACTTTAAACGACATCGTCTTCATCAAGCATCATAAACATATGCATGTGCATAGCCTGGACGGACATAGGGCACAATATTTTAGGACGAGCCAATTCCTCCCCTCTCCTGTAACGGTCAAAAACAGGCCTTAGCAGCCCGATAAGCATTGTGTTCATCAATGAAGCCTTTCGATGGCCAAATCTCAGGTTGTCTCTTGGTTCAATTCCATCAATAAAGAATTTGCTCAACTGTTCGTTGTTTGAGTGAGTACAATAAACAATCCTACATTCTCTATTGCACTACTTTCTATTTTCATATTTGATTTTTTTTTTCTTTTTGATAACCGGATATCCGGTCCAGCTTGCATTTTCATATTTGACTTTTGCAACGGAATGATGGATAGAGGAAATCAGAAGGCCAGGTTGCAACTAGTAAAAATAAGAGACTGGATTAGAAGACTTTATGATAGGACTTGGATTCACAGCACCCTCAGGTGGGGCCCCTTTGTAGGCTCTTCTTAAGGACCCACATATGATCGGAACGTGCATTTCTTAAACTTTGTTGAGGATATAAATTATACCAAAAATCATGTTAATCGGATATCGGTAGATGTGTTTTCAAGGTCCATTTATCTTGGAAAAAAATCACTTCAAAATGCACCGAATCCGAACCTATTTATTCCATTTGTTGCCCCAAGATTAGATGAATGAATTCTAACATTACTAATGCCTTTGACATGGTCTAAAACATGAACGATTCTGATCATAAATTGTGCCCAGGGCCGCAGAAAATTGGCAATGCCAATTGAACATATAGATCATAAATAGAAAGTTATTTATATAACAAAGTGGAAACAAAACATCTCATTTCCAAATGCACACACATTCAACTGGAGTGATCACACATGATTAGTACAAAGTTTTAGTTATTCGACAGGAACGCTAATCAAGATTATGGAAATCTTAAAATGGGGAAATTGTAATAGGAAAAGACCACAAACAAGAACAAAGGGGATCAGCCGATGAAGATGATGGAAGGATCACAGCAACACTCATCAATGAGGCAACAGCAACACAAAGCAGCCAGACTGCAAACAAAAGATTGATCAAATCCAACCAATTAAGAGAGAGAGAGAGAGAGAGAGAGAGAGAGAGAGGAATTCCCGTTCAGTCGGTCTGTCATCCGGTTCCGTCACATGATTAATGGAATTTTCTTCGCCATATAAAAGAAAATGAGTCTTGATTTGGTCTGTTATTGGTGATCAAAACTGTCCATATCACCGCTTTGCAGAGGAGTACGACCACGTAAAAATCAGTTCAATCACACATTCATTCCATATAGCGGTTCACTATTTGAAGCAAATGAGGTTTTCAAACCTCTACAGTCTATGTTAAATTTCACAAATGTGAATTGTTGATATAACTATTGATGTCCGATTGGCAATTTTTTTTTATTATTATTATGGGGAAGTACTAAACACTTCTCTGCAAGGTTTTAAGATATGAGCAGTTTTGATCTCGTTCACAATGGCCCAAAACGGGATCAAACTGAGGATAGGCTGACTGGACGGGAGCTTGGTAAGAGAAATTACCATCCCTCAAGGAAACCAGGTTCTCTTCTGGGAGGCGGAGGAGCATAATATTGCGGAGGTGCCACCACCGGAGGGCCTTGGTAGTAACCTGATCAGAAGACAGAGAGAGTTTGCGTGTATCAACTATCAAAGATTCAAACCCGAACGGATTGGCCAAGCATTCTTGGCCTGGACTTAGGGTTTGCTCCCTCCTAATGTCTCTCGGGTTTGCTCTCAAGTTCAATTCTCACCAGATCCTTTCAGCCGGAACATAGAATTTCCAAAAGGAAGGTCTAAGGTTCAAATCTCAAGGGGCCGACCTATAGTAAAATTTCATAACACACTCCCCTTGCGATTACCCTAGAGTTTAGACCCGGTAATTATCCGGTACATGTGGGATGAGGGACTACAAGTACATGAGGGATTAGTCTGCGGCAAAATATTTCGGACACCCTCAATAAAGAGGGGAAAAAACTATCAAAATTCAAAGATTCAAAACCCAAATATAGTCTTCGAAAAAAGGTACAAAAACAGAGAGAGAGAGAGAGAGAGAGAGGGGATTTCTTTCTTTCTTTTTTTGATCCGAAACAAAGGAGTATTTATTACATATATTTTATTGATACTTATTACTAATTTCTTTTTCTTTTTTTGGGTAATTTATTAATTTCTTTTTGATCAGCCAAAAAAAAAAGATTTTTATAAATTTAATGTAAGTTATGAGACTAACTGATATAGTAGTTGATTAAGGTATCGAATTGGTGAATCTTGATTTAATTAAGTTACCGCAAAGTGAAAATCAAAAATCAAGCATTGAGACTAAGTTATTTTTTACAAAAATTGGTAAAAATATTGAAACAACTTGAATGAGAATTGGAACTGAAATGGAGCATTGTAAGGATGAAAAACCCATAAATTGGGGCTCGAAAATTGTCAATCACAAAACATGAAAACGAGCAAAAGAGGCTGTTGAGTGTACCTTGAGCAGGATAGGGATAAGCATACTTTGGGTCAGCCATCTCTGCTAACAAAATCAGACTTAGGAGAGGGAGAGAGAGAGAGAGAGAGGAACTGAGAATTTTAAGTAGAATTATGTAGAAGAATAGGGTGTCATTTGTTGTGATCTCAACAAACGTACATATATGTCTCACTCACAACTGAGGGAGTTGGTGTGGAATTGCCCCCTTTATGCGTCAGAAAATAAGACCCGTATTTTTTCTTTTTTCTTTTTTTTTTCTGTCCTTCGTCGTTCCTAATTTATTTATATGGAAAGTGGAGAATGAGACTTGATCCTGGAATGCAATATGAGACATTCAAGAGCTTTATCGCATGAGCTAACCACCACTTGCAATAAGACCTATATTACAGTTGCTTTATTTTTTAGTAATGCATGGTGTTCCAGGTGACCTGCGCGCCCCTCGAACTAATCCGTACAGTCCCAGACTTGATCCCGGGATGCAGTGTGGGACATTCAAAAGCTCTATCGCATAAACTAATCACCACTTGCAATAAGATCTATATTAAAGTTGTTTTATTTTTTAGTAATGCAGGGTGTTCTGAGTGACCTGTTGCGTGCCCCTCGAACTAATCCATACAGTCCCTCCCTCTGTTTGTTTTGGATTTCTAGAGTTTCTATGGATTTGGGTAAAGTTACGTTGTCTTTCAAAGTCTACATTTTACATTTTCATGTATTTTTCCTCCATGTTTGGCCTCTATGTTTGTGGAGAAAACAAATTAGACACACACAACAAAATAGAAATTCCGGTAAAATGAGTTTATGGGTTCAAGGCTATGTTTTTATGTCTCTAGGAGTCTGTTTGTTAGCCGAATTATTTGATTGGATTGTCGATTTTATCCGGACTGCTATTTAATCCCCCTAGACACCCTCAACTTTGTACATAATTAATCCTCCTTCCCCACTTATTGATTATCCCTCTCCACCTTCGAACTTGGGAATGAAGATGAATTTTGTAGAGTAAGCAAGTAACTTGTTACTATCTTTTTTCATCATCCGTCCAATTTTATCCACCCATACAAACTACCAACCAAACCGGGTACTATAAAATAATCTCTCCTTCTTAATTAATCATCCCTTCTACTCCTCCTCCAATCCGCCCTTCTTATTTAAGCCCTCAAAGCTAATCCGGATGCAAGTGGTGAAGCTCATGCGGTAGAGCTCTTGGATGCCCCACACTACATCCCGGGATCGAGTCCCCCTCCCCCATGTAATAGATTAGGAATAACGAATGACAAAAAAAAAAAAGCTAATCCGGATAACAAATGTGAATAGGATTGATAATCTAGTTGAAACAAATACTCAATAATTTGATTTCTAAGGTAATTCAACTTGTATGTTTGGATTAGGCCAGAATCTTATCAAAGAAATAATTTTTCGAGCTTTTTCAAAGTGTTCTAAAAAAAATTAAATACAATTTGAGTGTAAAAATTCTAAATTACCATGGAAGAAGGTGACATCAGATTCCTACTAATTTAAGAATGTGATTTTGAATTGAATAAATAAAAAATATACTCATTATTGTTTTACTCGACTCTAGATATAAAAACTAACATGCGAATTTGAAATCACATTTTCATTCCTCCTTTAAACTCATGACATCCAGAATAGTCAGAGGATTTCTTTAGAAGGTTCATTTGAAACTTCTAATGCTTTGTTTGGAACGTAGGGAAATTCCTGGTTTGGTTTGAGAAAGAAGAGAAGGAAAAAAAAAATACAAAAATAAAGTAATAAGCGCATTGAAAATTTTATTTAAATTTTTATATATTTTTCTTCTCAGTTTTTTTTTCTTCCCTCACATTTGTCAGGATGAAAGATACTACAAATTTCACTATTATGGTTTTTTATCTCGTTTTTTTTTTTTTCCAGAAGAAAGAATTCCATTAATCCAACAAATCAAACCCTAATACAACCTATCAAGGACAAAAATACAAAAATACCAAAAAATACCTCAAAGAAAATAACAAGAAAACAAAAAATACAGGAAAGAAGAAACGGCGGAGCAAATCGCCGGAGTTGTCACTACGCCGCCGCCATCGTCAGGAGTCCGGACCTCGAAACCCCAGATCCGGCTCCCCCCTTGCCCAAAAATCGGTTTCGGCCGCCCATAGGTAGAGGAGGAGAAGGAAGAAGGTGGAATGAAATGCCGGAGTTTCCTAGTTTCTTTTCATTGTATTTCGGACATAATTCTTGTAAGTGCTATTTGGCTTTTCATGAATGAAATGCATTATTCACTGATAAATAAAAAATGGACGGAATGGGTAAACCGTAAATGTAATGGGCCGGAGTCTCAAAATTGGGTTGGAACTTCCTTAATTAAATACCCATTTTTGGTAATTGGTGTACTCATGTATTTTTTTATCACTCAATATCAGAATGTAATCTGATACATCCAAAAACTCTATCGCATAAGCTAATCGCCGCTTGTATACTCATGTATTCAAGTGCACCAATTTTAACTTACACCGAATCTCCGGTGCTTGACTAAGGGGGCAGCTCAACAGATCTCCTTGTTTTGGGGCCCAGTCTTTGCCACACTTTTTGTAAACGTTGGTCTTCCACTATCTACAATTCCATATTTTATGCTGTCACTCCTAAGTCATGACGGAAGTCACATGATGGGGTTGGTAATATAAGGGGACTGTGAAAGAGTCTTTTAAAAATGTTTAAATTTGTGTGAGCGAAGATTAAAAGTGTAAACCAGGATTGATAGCGAGAGTGAGGAGCTATGCTGTCACGGTCTCATTTTTTAAAGACAATAAATAAATTAATTCCTTTCTCACTATAATAAATGGAAACTTCCACAAATTTCTTCCAAATATCCCACCAAAGGTTCCAATTCCATATTACTAAACACGTCTCTGTAGGATGCCCGTACCCCATAATAAGACATGGACAAAAGTATTACTAATTAGTTACATTTGACTGAATCAAAGAGTAAAATGAAGTACAAGTTCAAGTACCGCAAATACATTTCACTAGGTGTTCAAATGACTCCTTTCATGCATGCTTTCAGAAATTTCATTGAGGGCGTTTCACTGGGCCTTCAATGTCACTTCTCTGGTGCCTGATTAATGATGTATTGTTCCTAGCTTTTTTTTAAAAAAAAATGGTAATAGATTTATTTAAAAAAAATCTTGACAATGGGAATATCAAGTCGGGAGGAAAAATCCAATCAAAAGTTGAATGCACAAAAAAAAAAAGACAGTCAAAAAAAACCCAAACAAGATTGAAATCCAACTAAAAATACACCTGAAAAAGAATATGATAAATGTAAATATGTGTGCTTGAATGTAGATGCAAATTAATTCATCAGGGTAGTGATTTTCACACTCTTTTTTATAAGGGAGAATTAGCATCTAGTCAATTATGGATATTTTGAAACGCATAAAGTTCACTTAACAATTTTCAAACACATCTAGTCCACCTTGACAAAATTACCCATCCTTCTATCTACATTCACCTTCCAACACTACCAGAAAGGTTGCCGGAAATTGGTCGGCGTTGGAAAGTTTGCCGAAAAATTGGACGGCGCTAGAAAAGTCACCGGCACCGGACATGGTGACTAGAGATGGGGAAGGTGTACCTACAAAAATAAAGCAAGTAACGCTATCTCAACTGAAACAATCTTTGTTTCTACAAAAACAAAGTAAGAGATAAAGGTAGCTCAGTTAAAATAGTTTTTGTATCTACAAAAGCAAAGCTAGAGATAACAATATCTCATCTTGCGTAGTCTCTCTATATTAAAAACAGAGCATAAGATAACAGTATCTCACCTGAAAAAAACAAATTAAGAGATAACATTATCTCACCTAGAACAGTCTCTATTTCTAAAAAAACAAAGCAAGAGATAACGCTACCTCACCTGAAACAATCTCTATTTCAAAACATAAAGTAAGAGATAATACTGTCTCACCTGAAATAGTCTGTTTGTACAAAAACAAAACATGGGATATCGGTATCTCAGCAAAAAACAGTCTGTATTTACAAAAACAATTCAAGAGATAACACTATCTCAGCTAAAATAGTCTTTGCATCTACAAAAACAAAGAAGAGATAACAATATCTCAGAATTTCCGGCTCTGACAACTTTTCTGGTCAACTTTCCGGCGCCAACGGATTTTCCAGGGAACTTTTTGGCGATGAGGTGGCATGAGAGGATTAAAATTTAAAGTTAATGTAAGGGTATTTTTATCTTGATAAAAAGAGAATGTGGACCTCAAATCTTTGAAAATATGAATAATGGATCTTCTCTTGTCTTTCTTAAAAGAAAAGTGGACAAGGCTTTAGTCAAGTATGTATAATGGACCTTAGATCAATTCTTTATTTGTAACCACACACCCCTTTTCTTCTTCTTGTGATGTAAATGTACAATGTTGTCCTTCTAATTGTGAGAGATTATAATTATATTTTCAGGTAGAGTTCTGTAGTGCTCCAACCCACTCCACAGCGGCGACAGCGTCATTGTACGCTGCCGGGAGGCGGTGCTCTGGGGCAAGACGGTATTCGGGGGCCAAGATTAAAGTTGGGAATTGAGCCGCCATTTCGCTGCATGAATCATGACTGAATTTGTGTTTTGGAGTGAAGAAAATGAACCCGCCGTCGTGAAACTTAATGATGAGTGGGATTTTAGTACCGGAGGGAAGGCAATGGCGGGGCCGGAATAGGCGGAGGTAGGTGGTGGCAAGAGTAGTACTAGTGGAGTTGAGTAGTAAGTCTTTAGAGAGGGAAAGGTGGTTGGAGTTGCAATCAGCAGTGGGGAATAATGAGTCTGAGTCAGTCTAGTGAATGAACCATCTGGGTTTTGGACAATATTAAGGTGCTTGTAAGACATTGCTGGTGAGAGAGAGAGAGGGAGGAATGTAGTTGCAATTTCTAATGGTCATGTTTTCTTCTTTATAATAATAATACTCCCTCCGTCTTACATTACTGTCCACTGTTCTCTTTTGAAATGTTTCAATACGTTTGTCCTCTTTGAATAGTAATTGCAATTTCCTGTTCCGAGAATAATATTCCGCCTTTGAATGAACCGGAGTGGAAGTTCATAATTTATTAGAAACAAGCAATTGTCCAAAGTTGACTCATTTGTAAAAGAAAATGCTCTTAGAGGGCCAAACAGGATTACACAAGTATTCATCATTGACATACCCACATGTGAAATCAAACGAAAATCCTAAGAGGACCGACCATATATATGTACCGATGGGGGTACGGATGGCTTGCGGGATCCTTTTTCGACCCTGCAATCTGAGTGAAAAATGATTGTACATCAAACACAGGTATTCTTTTTTGAGCTGATTTTAAGCGGGGCCATTCGAAAAAGTATTTTAAAATTTTTGAACCGTTTGAATCATTTGTGCGGGACCCCTAGATGGCCCCCGCAAACTGTCTGTACCCCGTCAGTACGTATATGGTCAATACCTATAGCGGTGTTGTAGTCACAGTTCAATGGGGAGAGAGATAGGGAGGGGTATTATCGCCAAACATTTGACGTGGTAAGTTGGGGAATTCGGAGGCAAAAAGGACAGCGTTAATACCAAGTGCGTTTAACAAACTTAATTTAGTCCACTCGGGAAAAAAAGAAAAAAGAACTGTTACAAGAACTTACCTTCATAGTGACATAATTATGCAGGTTCCAAGGACTAGAAAACAATATTGAATTGCATATTCAAGCAGTTGGTTGAAAATTGATTCAAAGTTCAAACCAGTTTAATTATCTCTCAATAGAAATAGTATGCTCTAAATTCAACAACATCAGAGTATGATCGCCCAGAGGCAATACTCTTTTTCCAAGCTCATTTACAATGCTAAGATGTTCACAAGGATCTACCATGATTCTTGTTTCGGTAGACCCGTAAGAGACAGTATGTACGCGATCGAACCCAATCAGTTGTCTTTCCGGAGCGCCTTTGAAATACTTCGGCACTCTAGAAAACAACATCACGACGTGGCTTCCATCCATGTTGCCATTATTCATCACCGAGACCTGTACGTGGAATATCAACGAATCGCAGAACTTCACATCATTGATGTGAATATAATCGAGCTCGTCGTATCCTTTTTCTTGTGACATGATGTTTTCAGATACAGCCTTTATAGATCCCAATAAGCTCAGTTTGCTTGGAGCTGACAAGAGGTTGTAAGTGTAATTTGTGTAGCTTAAGCCATGTCCAAAACCATAAATTCTAGGTCCAGTGTAGAATCTGTAAGTTCTTCCTGGGTAACCTCGAGAAGGATCAGCACGCATGTTCATGTCGTTCATTGGTACGTGGGTGAATGACTCAGGATACCAGGTCACCGGCAGTCTTCCACCTGTTATGTTCCAGAAAATACAGCAATTTTGTAGCATTAAACTTGATAGTGATATCTTCTTGTTACTTAGAGAACCCACATTTCTTGGTAAATTATCAACTAAAGTCCTTTCCAGATCATGTTAGGCTGTCCTTAGAACATGGATATGGGGAGGGATTTATGGATGGAAAATGAAATAGGTGGGTAACTTAGAAGATAATCAAGTGAAGAAGCTAGATTTATTCACTTTGATTACCGTCATTTACCTTTCCGTCATAGATTCTTCCACGAACTTATCACTTATCAGAAATTGTTTCTCAACGCAAATATACTCATATAACTCATCGTTTTTCATATTTCATTCATTCTTGGGTGGAAAGGATTTCTAGAATTTGACAACCACCAAAACAGGCTCGATTGCCCCCTCGTAATGGCTATGCTGATCCATACCATTCTGGAAAAAGTTTAGCCGTTCTATGAGGTGAAAAAATGAGGTGATTAATTTTTCCTGCATAGTTAGTAACACCTCCTTAATTCTTGCTAACAAATTCAACACTAATTTATACCAACCTGGATTGTAATCTCCAAAGATGACCTCTGCAAGCGCCTTTCCACCAGCCTCTCCAGGGTACCCAATCCAAAGAATACTGGCAATTCGCGGGTCCCCCTCAGCAAATGATACGTCTAGGGGCCCACCACCAGTGAGAACTAGAACCAATGGTTTTTCACTAACAGCGGCAAGGGTAGTAACAAGAGCCTTCTGAAAACCAGGCAAGAGGAGACTGTAGCGGTCATGATCTTCAGTCTCTTGGGACAAATCCAGGCCAGCTACTATGATGACAAAGTCGGCTTCTTTAGCAATAGAAACAGCCTCCATAAATCCAGCATTGGAAGTGCAAGGTACACCATCAAGGCAGCCAGACGCATGTGATGTTTTCTTCGCATACGCTGAAAATGCATCAAAAATGCTCTTTGGGCTGCATGGAACTCCTAAAATCGAAAAATCCCAAAACTTCATCAGCAAAGCATTAACCAGATTCTCTAATGCGAATGTAATGACATATTTAAGCATTAAAGAGAATCAGAAGCTAATAGGCTAATGACATATTAAAAAAACCATATAGAGTGTTTTTAGGACTTGACGAAAGAAAGAAAAATGACAGGGAAGTCATAATTTCCCCTCCTTTCCTTGTTTTCTCTCTAGCTTGAGGAAAAAGAGAAAAAAACTCATGGAAGAATAGGAAAACAAAGTTAGTACTTCCCACTTACACTATGTCTTGTTGTTAGTTTCAGTTGCCTTATAATTGTTTCTTTTATTTTCCTTTGAATCAAATAACGGAAAGTTGTTTCCCTTCCTATTCTCTTTTCTTTGTCTTTGCAGCATGGACAAAAAAAAGAAGCTACTTCCAGCTAAAGAAATTGGGTAATTAGCTGTTTTTCATAAGTTTCTCTCCTACTTCCTCTTGCTTTCAATTTCTCTTCCAAAAGTTCCAAAGAATCCAAACACAGCTTTACACAGATAGAACTCTGAAGGTTGAAGAGTTGGGAGGGGGAATTTCACCAATTCTTCACTACATATGTTCATGCTACCACCTTGTAACTAATTTGCTACCAGTTTGGATCAAAGCCTGCGTAATAAGCTTTCCGTCATAGACTAATTACTCTGGTAGTTTCTGTTAAAGCATCCAACTCGAAACCAATTGGCAATGAATGGAGAGGCTGCCCAAATCATATACTAGTTTTGGAGGTTATAATTAACCAATGTGGGACAAGCTCTAACACTCCCCCGCACGTGCGACCCCTGACTCGCACGTGGTGAGGTAAACAAACGATTCAACACATATGACAACTATCAATCATCAACGACAAACAAAAAGGGGGAACCAACCATCAACGACAAAGAGTCTTGTCCAAAAGCCTCCAAAAGCCTAGCTCTGATGCCATGTTAATGCATCCAACTCAAAACGAATTGGAAATGAATGGAGAAGCCACCCAGGATCATATACTAGTTTTGGAGGTTATAAGTTATAACCAACCAATGTGGGACAAGCTCTAACAGTTTCCACAAGCGCACAAGGACTAAATGCAAGATAAGATATTCAGATGAGCCTATAAAGTGCAGATTGTACATGGAAAAGTAAATAAACCTGAGTAGCCACCACCCAATGCAGTTGTGTTTGCCATTGGGCCAAGAATAGCCAAGGAAGAAACTCTATGCTTGTTCAAAGGCAGAAACTTCCTATCATTCTTTAGAAGCACAATGCCCTGCCGTGTTGCTTCAAGTGCCAGTTTCCTGTGCTCCGAAGTGCAAACATCTTGTGGTCCTAACATCCCAAACTGCCCCTTTATTGGATCTCCATCAAAAAGCCCAAGACGAATTTGAACGGAAAACAAATTTAAAACAGCTCTATCAATGTCTTCTTCTTGCACCTTCCCCTGGTCTATTGCAGATTGAATGTGCCGATTTAGATATGATCCGCAGTTAATATCCATCCCTAAAAAAACCAAAAAGTTCTATCAACTCTTCGGTAAATTTTACAGTTTCCCACTTGAAGATGCAACAGACTTAAACTGACTACAAAACCTGCTTTAAGAGCAACGGCCACAGCATCTTCAGGAGTTTTCGTGTAATTCTGATCTTCAAATATGGTGGCCACGGCATCACAGTCAGAGGTGATATATCTGTAATTGTGCCATTGAGAGGATAACATATGAGTCGTCACTCGCATTAGGATACTGTTTTTTTTTTTTTTTTTTGTTTCAAATTTGCATTAAATAGCAAGGTTGCTGAATTTTTCACCCTTTGAACCCCCAATCATCTCGAGCTTGTTGCAAGAGATCTCCTTGGGCACATGCCGGTACCCCATTCACCGCATTGTATGAGCACATTAAGCAGCTCGCTTTACCTTGTTGTATACAACTCCTAAATGGAGGCTGATATGTGTCCTGCATATCCTGCTCAGTAACCTGGAGATAGATATAGAGAGCTTAATAAGCTTTAAATACAACTTCACAATCTAAGTAAATACCAAAGCCTTAATCTTTTCTTTTGTTCTGATCAGCGACCAGGAATGCCTTACATCCACCTGTTGGCCATTTGAGAATCTGACCATATCAAGTTAGATTACTCTTTCAAACTCTCCTAGTAGATCCACCCGAATTGAATTATCGATATTACAGCTGTTTCTGCATTCCACAGTCTTTGTGGAAATCACTAAGCTAAATCTCGGTATGTAGTATGCGTGAAAATTTTGGCTGTTCCTAACATGTTGAAACTTACTGCAGTTACAGTAATCCCATGTTGTGTTTGAAGTCAAATTGGCTGGAATTTACACATGGTAGCCATGAAATTTATCGCCATGGTTTTATAATTCATAACAATGCCTATTACAATTATAGTTCAATGTCCAATGTTATCGAGAAATTAAACCAAAATAAAAGTTCCACATCTTAGAATAACCATTAATGAAGCCAAATGACGTTTCTCAACTAGAAAAAATAGACATAACAAGTGCACCTACAATTGTTGCTACCACCCGATATAGTTTACCTTTTTCTTTCATCAGGCATGTGCATTTCACAACTCGAACTGGCCATTTGAGAATCTGACCATATCAAGTTAGATTACTCTTTCAAACTCTCCTAGTAGATCCACCCGAATTGAATTATCGATATTACAGCTGTTTCTGCATTCCACAGTCTTTGTGGAAATCACTAAGCTAAATCTCGGTATGTAGTATGCGTGAAAATTTTGGCTGTTCCTAACATGTTGAAACTTACTGCAGTTACAGTAATCCCATGTTGTGTTTGAAGTCAAATTGGCTGGAATTTACACATGGTAGCCATGAAATTTATCGCCATGGTTTTATAATTCATAACAATGCCTATTACAATTATAGTTCAATGTCCAATGTTATCGAGAAATTAAACCAAAATAAAAGTTCCACATCTTAGAATAACCATTAATGAAGCCAAATGACGTTTCTCAACTAGAAAAAATAGACATAACAAGTGCACCTACAATTGTTGCTACCACCCGATATAGTTTACCTTTTTCTTTCATCAGGCATGTGCATTTCACAACTCGAACTCGAAGTATGAAAGTGTTTATAGGATCTACTATGTAGGAGACTAGAGGAAGGTGAAAAAGACATCCATATGAAATATTCTGATACTAGTAAGTAGCGTAGTATTACTCTCAAGCAAGGACGGAGCCATGATTTTTACCTTTGTGGTGGCAAAAATATATGCTTTAACTAGAGGATGAATGTTTTTAAAAAATCAAGTGGTGGCGAGTCTATATAATTCCGGGATAAATTTTCTTTCTTCTATATAATAATATTAGTATTTTTTGAAAATCTTGTGGTGGCAGCCGCCACTACTTGTCCCCCAGCTCCATCCTTGCTCCCACGCCGGTTGTTTTCCCAAATATGAGCTTCAGCTTAGACTATGTATCAAGCAAACTACATATCAAGTGTTTGGTTAAAATTCTGGAAGTGTAAATTAAACGTTCATTAGATAAATCCCACAAAACGTGGAATATCAATGTACAGTAGAATGGTGAGTGTGATATCCTTAACCTAAGTACGATGGGATCACGCATCCAATGGGATTATATATACTTCACTAACTATAAGTAATGTCAAACAAATGGACCAGAGCAAAAATGACAGCATAGGAAATAGTCAAAGAAACATAGAAATGCAGAAATATGCTAACGGTGGATAATGGGTAAAAAGTGTATCGATATCCGAAGAAAGTGTATTGACATCCGCAATTTGTATAAACAAGTTTAGCATTATATGCATATTATCCCACCACGGATGAGTGGTGGTTAGCAAGACAGCTAGAATGAAAGGTGGAATGTAAGGGTAACTCACCACAGCATTGAAGTTATACCTGGTGAAACCCCCCCACTTCTCCAAATCATAAGCAGTGTAATGCTTACAACAAGCAGACAACATCATCCCATCCCCATCACCACCACCATTACCGCCACCCATCAACACTCTCTTTCCACCAACCACCCCAGCCCCACCCCTCCTCCGCTCCCCACCCTCCTGAAACCCCTCCACAAACTCCACCGCATACGCCGCCGCCACCATCGGATCCTCCCCGGGCGTCTCCTGCCCTCTCCCCCACCTAGGATCCCTAAACACGTTTATATTCGGTGCCCAAAAAGTCAACCCTGCCTGTCCCACATTGTACATGGCCCGGCCCTCCACCGCGATCGCCGCTGCCACCGACCTCCACAGGCTCCGGTTAAAACCCGCAGCGGTGAGGATGACCTGGGGGAAGTTGGTGGCGGCGGGGACCGGCCCGAGGAAATTGACGCCGGGGCCATTGCCGTTGATGCCGTGGAGGGACTCGGACCACCAGTAGTACGGCGGGATGCCGAGGCGGGGGACGGCGGAGGCGTTGGTGCCGAGCTGGAGGAGCTTTTCTGGGAGGGTGAGGAGAGAGATCAGGGTTTGGGCGCGGAGGGAGGTGGGGAGGGAGGTGTTGCAGAAGGGATAGTTGTTATGGTGGGGTGGGGTGCAGGGGAAGAGGGGGTGTGGGTGTGAGTGTGATGATGTGATTGGTTGAGAAGTGGATGTGGATAGGATTGGGTGGAGGAAGAAGAGGAGGAGGAATTTGAAGTTGCATAGGTAGTGAGGAATTGTAGGCATCTGGTGGTGGGTGTTTAATTACCTGATTTTTTTCAGACAGGTGTGGTGGTTTTGTAGAGGTGGAGGATGTTAGACTGGTGGTTCAAAAAGTGGTTGGGTTCAAGGATAATTACATTCACCTCCCTTGTAGTTACTTATTGATTATGTATGAAATTAACGAAAATGCAAGTGGTGGCTAACTCATACGTTAGAGCTCTTGGACGCCCCACACTGCATCTCCGGATCGAGTCCCACTCCCCCTCCCCCTCCCCCATGTAATAGATTAAGAATGACGATTGACAAAAAAAAAAATTAACGAAAATGTCAGGAAACATAAAAAGTTTTCCCGAAATCGTTCAGAAAGAGACATCAATAATCCAGAAGCATATGATTGTGAATACGAAACATTGATTTCTCTTTTCTGGACTATTTTGCGGAAACTTTTCATGTTCACAGCTACTCCTCCAAAATCAACTCAATTATATAATCATAAATGCTTTATCTTTTTCTTTTTTTTGAACTAGGTAAATGCTTCATCTGGTCGTCTAATTTGTATTCATAATTTATAATCCATCTCGATATACGGAGGATACGGCAGGTTCCTAGGACTCAAGATGGTAACCAATGCAATTATGACATCGAAGGATTCTGAATTCTAATTGAAAAAGTGGATGATTAGAAAACTTGAATTGATTGAGTTGATTTTTTATTAGGCGAAAGAGACTCTACCCCTAGCTTAAAGTGTACTATATATATTTTTTATTTTTATTCATTTAAATATAATCTCTTTTTTTAAACATTCTTTTAAAGATAACCTCTGCTCTCTCTTTTTTTATGCTCTGTTTGATGCCCCTCTATCCTCTACTAGCTTTTAGCATGTTCATTAATTGAAAGCTACTTTCTAACAGAAAAAGGCTTTCGGCCGAAACGAGATTGGCCTTTGTTTGATACCTAGGAAAAAAAAGGAAACAAAATAAAATAAAAGAGAGGGAAAATGAAGGAAAAATTGAGAAAAGTTAGGAGGGAAATTTTAATTAAAATAATTTAGTTTAGTTATTTTTTCTCTCATTTTCCTCTCAACACAAACAAACAAAGAGAAAAAAAATTAATTTTCCTTTCCTTTCCTTTTATTTTCCTAGGTATCAAACAGAGCGTAAAATTGGACTCTGCTATACTTTGATTTCATGAGGGAAAATTCTGTTGTACCTCAAAGAGGTTTTAAGGCATTGATACCTTAAAATGGATTGAAGTATTTAGGATTTTTTTAACCGTTGGATTCATCTTTGATTTAAATCCGACCGTCCATTCTACAAATTCAAAACCATGGACCAAAAAGTAAGGTGGTTTCTGGAAAAAAGTAAGTGGTTTTGAGCATTTTCTTTTTACCAGCATAGGTAACCAAAGTATTACTTTGCATCACAGATTTACTACTCTTTATGACTAAAATTGCAACACAAGATGACCCTACTCAACCTACCTAAGTAACAAGTTACAGGTAAATATTGGAAAATCTGTGCATAGCTGTACTCCAATATGGAAATTCTTTTTTTTTTTTAGTAGGGGAAGGGGAAGCCACCACACTCTTGTGGGGCTGTGGGGAGGGTGGGGTTTGAACCCCACACCTCATGCATGAGGTATCAAAGCCGTGCCAACTGCACCGGCAACCCACTTGCTCCAATTTGGGAATTCATATGTGTACTGTGTACGCAACTTTTTACTAGCATCCCTTGTATTGTGTTTAGAGAAGAAAAAACAGTAACTTATGAAATGAAATTTTTTTTGTACCTCATAACCATTTTAGATAATTCAAAGATTAGTTGTTAACTATATAAACTACTCCTGGTAATAAAGATTTCATGGTTAATGTTTTGAAAACAAGTCAGCATAGGTTTGAAAAAATTAGAGTAAAGTTTTATCAATAATTTTATCTACCTATATACTACATACCCTTATCAAGGAGATACCGGGTATCGTTACAGATATATCTCTATTATTGTTATTTCTTACAGCAACAATTTAAAAAAATGCATATACAGAAAATAATTCAACATCGTGCCGAGTGCATTTGAGCTGGTAAATTACATTTTTACCTCTATGTTTTACTAACCTACACATTGAATCCCATTACTTTAAATTTCTGAATTACATAAAGGGTTACAAATATAACACTTGAATCCTTAAAGAATGATAAACGTTAAAATGGATGTATGTGCTAACACTCCAATGAACTTAAAAGTCACATGGATCAATCTCAAATAACTTATGTACTCAGTATATTATTTGTATGTTATCCACCATCACATTGTTAGGATGTCTCTCCGAGCAAAAAAAGTAATTTAGTCACAATCCAATCCATGTGTGCCTATTTCAATTAGTAGTAAAATAAATAATACATTGCTCTAAGTATAATTTTGTGAGAATACTTAGTAAAACAAGTAACAAATAGGAACAATTTTGTCACAGAAAATGGTATTTTTCACAATGTAACAACATTGCTTAAAAAATGGTAAATTTGTCATAATACTTAGTAAAACAAGTAACAAATATAAATAATTTTGTCATAGAAAGCGATAATTTTCATAATCCAATTCCTATTGATACTAAAATATTTAACACATTGTTATAACTCTGTCACAGAAAATGGTAATTTGGTCACACATAGTTATAAGTTTGTCATAGAAAATGGTAAATTCGGTCACAATTCAATCCATGTTTGACTATTTCAATTCAAACTAGTAAAGTGTTGTCAAAACTCTGTTACAAAAAAAATGGTTATTTGGTTACACATTTTTATACGTCTGTCACGAAAAATGGTAGATCGGTCACAATACAACTCATTTTTTGTTTATTTCAATTAATACTAAGTAACACATTGTTATAACTCTGTCACAAAAAATCGTAATTTGGTCACAAGAGTGTTATAAGTCTGTCGTAGAAAATGATAATTGGGTCACATTCCAACCCATGTTTGTCTATTTCAATTAATAGTACTCCCTCCGTCCCCATTTAATGGTCCTTTTGGGGAGTGCGTGCCACTTTTCAATTGATTATATATTGTAATTTATAATATTTTAGGTGATTCTAAAAACATTGTATTATAGGATTAGTCGAGATCTATCAAACAAGATCCATATTGGATATAAAATTCATTACCAATTTAAAGATATAAGTAAGTTTTTCATCCGGTTAGAATACAACTGGGACTATTAAATGGGGACGGAGGGAGTACTAAGTAACAAGTTGTTATAATTCTGTCACAGAAAATGATAATTTGGTCACACATAGATATAAGTCTATCACAGGGAATGGTAAATTCAGTCACAATCCAACCCATGTTGTCGGAAATGGTAAATTCAGTCACAATCCAACCCATGTTGTCTATTGTTATTAATATAAGTTACGCCTTGTTATAACTCAGACACAAAAAATGGTAATTGGGTCACACATTGTTACAAGTTTGTCACAAAAAATGGTTCGGTCACAATGCAACCCATTTGCCTATTACTATTAATATAAGTTCCACGTTGTTATAACTTTGACAGAAAAAATGATATTTCGGTCACACATTGATATAAGTCTGTCATAGCAAATGATATATTCGGTCACAATCCAACCCATGTGTTGTCTATTACTGATAATATAAGTTACACTTTGTTATAACTCTGGCACAAAAAATAGTAATTTGGTCACACATTGTTATTAGTCTGTGACAAAAAATATTAAATTCTGTCGCAATTGAAATTCGGTCATATGTACTTACCACTTTCTATTGTTTTTATGATTTTGTATGAGAAAGTTTTTGCTCCAAAATTTTTGGCCCCCCCAATTATTTTCTTCTCCTTTGTAAATATATATGATTAAGCAAAATAAACCACTATAATTTTGCTTAATCATACAAAATGATTAAGCATGTAGATGAATGAATTATTTACCATGTTATTTCGTTATTCATTCATTTGAGGCCTAGTTTCTCAACCACAAAATCCAAACCTCAACTGTTTTTTTTCAAATCATCAAACGAAGGAGCTTTGTTCAAAGTAAAAAGGTAGAAACCTTGCGTGTTTTATTGTTTTGTTTAACTTGAGGGGATCCACCTAGCTCAAACCAGATCCTTGGACTGGTTTTGGGGGTTGGCCTTTATTGCAAACAAGTTCAAAACCTCAGTGCCTAGAAACGGTGTTGAGTGCTCAAGACTAGTTCTTGAGCGCGCAACACCAATTTATAAGTGCTCAGGTTCCTAACTGGGGCTTTTTGGTCATTCCCATACTTGTAAAGCCCACAGTTCATTATACTTTTATTTATTTATTTATATATGTTCGTTTCCTATTGTAGGGAAGGTAAGCATTTTGACTATTGTCGATCAAGGTCGAGGTTGACCTCCCAATATCATGATGACAAGTGTCATCTGTCACCATGTGACATGTGGCACCTGCGCGCGGCCCTGACCGCCATGGACCACTAGCGCAGTGCTACCCCGCGCAGTAGCTTATAGTTACGCGCTGTCAGAGCCCAACTAAGGGAGCATATACGTATGACCTTGGGCCATCCATACATGGAGAAAAGCCCATGAGTCTCATGGCTGGCGCGACCCATACAAATGGGCGAAAACGCGAGAGACCAGTCCATTTTAGCCCAAGCAATCATACTTGCTCTGGTCTGAAGGCAAGACCTGAGGGGCCCTCTGAGGCTTGGCTGTGGTATAGGCACGACCGAACAGGTCATGACCTTGCCCACACAGGAATAAAGGGATGTTGGGCGGAGGCCAGGTGGGCCGAGTCTCAGTTGACCTGTTAGAGCTTGGGCGCGATAGGGAATAAGGAAATAAAGTTGCGCCTTCACTAACACCTGCAGGTTTTGGTGAGATGGTAAGCGCTTGATCCTAACAAGTGGTATCAGAGCGAGGTTACGGGTTTGAGTCCCCAGGCTGGTGCTGGGGGGAGATTGTTGGCTTTATGGGGGCCAGCATCAACCCTGGACTCAAGCGCCCCCTACTTTCCCGGGGCAAGCGTATCAGGAGGACTAACCGCCTCCACCCGTCGGTGCTGTATGGGCAGCATTGCGAAGCGCCTCATGTCCGCCTGCCGCTTAGTGCAGGGCTTTGCGCTGCTCTTTAAGATTAAGTTGCGCCTTCCTCTAACAGCAATTGCTTTTAAATGAGTTGGTTAGCACCTGATCCAATAAGTGGTATCAGAGCCAAGGTCAAGGGTTCAACTCTCCTGGATAGCATGTTGCTTGCGGGCAGGTGCTGGAGGGGGGATTGTTGGGCGGAGGCCAGGTGGGCCAAGTCCAGCATCCTGCCGGGGCTGAGCCCAGGTGGGCCGAGTCTCAGTTGACCCGTTGGAGCTTGGGCGCGATAGGGAATAAGGAAATAAAGTTGCGCCTTCACTAACACCTGCGGGTTTTGGTGAGATGGTAATCGTTTGATCCTAACAAGTGGTAACAGAGCCGATGGCTGACGATCTATGGGCGGACTCTCCTGGAAGCATCGGTGGTTGTGGGTTTGCACGGAGACTCTCGGAGGAGCGGAATAATCCATTTGTAACTCTCGATGGAGCAAGAAAATTCCTGGTGCATGCGGCAGGTGGCCGGCAGTAAGGTGGCTCTCGGTGGAGCAGGAAAATTCCTGGTGCGTGTGGCACCTGGCTGGCAAGCAAGGTGGCTCTTATGGAGTATGGTGGCTCTCGATGGAGTGGGTGCGGTAAATAAGCCCGGGTTTGGACACGGTGTTGGAGAGAGATAGATCAAGAATTAAGGGGGAGTCAAATTGATCAAATCGAGGGGGAGCTAGGCCCAATGTATGGTTCACACATGAGGGGGAGATTGATGAGAACATGTGTGAAAGATTGTGTCCCACATTGGATAAACAGAAAAAGAATTGGACCTTAATATACAATTGGGTGGCTCACCACTTACAAGGCTTGACCTTTTAAGTGGATATGGGTCATTTAATGTATATTGGGTCCATGTGATGTGGTGGACTCTGTGGATACTCCCCAACGGATTGGGCCTACGCGCACACGGGCAGACCCTCAAGCAGATGGAGTCTACGCGCACACCGCACCCACTCCATCGAGAGACACCATACTCCACGAGAGCCACCTTGCTTGCCAACCAGGTGCCACACGCACCAGGAATTTTCCTGCACACCGCACCCACTCCATCGAGAGACACCATACTCCACGAGAGCCACCTTGCTTGCCAACCAGGTGCCACACGCACCAGGAATTTTCCTGCTCCATCGAGAGTACCCACTCCATTGAGAGCCACCTTGCTGCCGGCCACCTGCCGCATGCACCAGGAATTTTCTTGCTCCATCGAGTGTTACAAATGGATTATTCCGCTCACTACAAGAAAATGCACCAATGGCGACCATATTGCCAATGCAATGTATTTTTGGTCGGCAAAAGAATGCTTTCGCCGATGAAAAAGTAGTTTGCATCGGTAAATACAAACTTTTTGGCTACGGATATAAATGTGTCGGCAATGTAGTCGGCGAAAGCAAGGTTCGCGGGAAATATTTTCGCGGGAAATATTTGCCGACGAAATTTTTTTCTAGCGATGAAATGTGCATCGGCAAAAGTTGAATATTATGCGACAACATTTTCGTGTCGGTGATAGTCTTGAAGGGGAACTTTTAGCGACATAATGTTCATCGGCAAAAGTTAAACTTTCGCCGATGACATCTTTGTCTCGGCAATGATTCCTATATAATATATGCATATGTATATATATGTATATATATATATATATACATACAATACTATACAATATACAGAACTTAAAAAAATAATTTTTCCAAAAAAATTTAAACTTTCAAAATTTTAAATATATGTATAGTATATGTGTTATTTGTATATATATATATATACACACACACACATACTATTGTATAGCATACTATTGTATAGTATGCGTGTGTGTATATATTATATATATATGTGTATAAGCAGGATTCAATCAGAGATCCCTGACTTTATTAAAATACAGACCTCATAGTTCCCGGTCATATTCTGATGATGCTAACCATTCAATGTGTTTAAAACAAGTTTATAGTAGTACACATGAGGAATCAGCAAAAAAAAAAGACCGGAAAAGACTTGATCCAAACAGTTT
>JAXBDA010001017.1:0-63886 GCA_036023075.1 Gaultheria prostrata | reverse complement strand
TCTCTCTCTATATATATATATATATATATATATATATATATATCTTCGTGTTCCTAACTATCCACCCTTTTGATTTGTCGGAACCCTTTTAAACCATCTTTCCTAAAACCTATTGGCAATAGGAACGGCTTCAATTTAGTCATTTATGGCATTTGCTATCGCATCCGCAAATTTATCGTTACAGTAGTTGTAGGGAGTGACATTGTGTTACCAAATTCATTTTTTTTTTGAATGGCGAAAATTTTTATTAATCATAATAAGCGATTACAATGATTAAAGGGAACCAAGATTAGGCATCACAACGTGTTACCAAATTCATATGAGCATACGTACATCGAGAAGAAAGAGAAAAAGGCGAATACGAGCTTGGTGATATGAACATGAGTCCTAGTGTTAGGCTAGGGGAAAAAACATCCAACAAAAAGTTGAATGCCGAACTGATAAAAAAGAAAAAAATAGTTGAATGATGAGAAACTAAAACAAAAGCAAAAACACCAAAAATTTGTGATCGATCACTCAAGTTCAGACATCACAAGGAAGCATCTTCCATACTGTGTTCACATGGGGATTGGGAGTATTTCCAAATGAGGTGGTTAGAATTTTCCAAGCAACAATGGCGGTATATATGCTTGGAGAAAGTAGAGGATGACCTGGACTTGACGGCCTACCCTTATCATACCAAAAAATTAGGTTGCTTCACTTTTTGGGTCTGTACTTACCCCTAAACTAGTACTAGTATTTGATTAGGAGAGAGTGAGAGAGCGGGCAGTGGTCGGTAGAAGATTACTGTCACATAAAGTGTTGTTAATGATAAAGAGAGATTGGGAAACTGGTTGGAAAAAGTACTTCTTTTTCAAAAGTTTGTGAAGAAAAAATCGATCAAGTCTACCCTCGTAAATAGGACTGTAACGCCCTGATTTTTAAAATGGTTGGTTAAAATATTTTTCTAATTATTTTTATTAAATAAAAATTTAACTTCTTAAATAAGAGAGGAATCATATATAGTTATCAACTTGACAAAATTGATAATATTTTAACAAGAATACAATTTTAGATTTAATAATATCTAAAAAGGAAATAGCATCAACTACCAAATAACATAGAGTTCGGCATTTATTGTCTTCCAGAGGGTTTTATTCTACCTATAGTTTACTTTTGTCCTGCAGTTCCGTCTTTATACCTAGCGTGAAAAGTATGGGTACACGAATACCATGAGTGAACGATTTGATCCCGCTCATACCGCTAGCTCTCAATCCTTACTATGCACTCTCAATCCTCGATCAGCCGAATTTTCTTAGTATTTGGAATGTTTTTTACAGATGATTTTACGCTCACGCTTCCATACCCACACGAGCACCGGCATTACGTGAGTTGTTAAAAACAATAACGGGATACCATTGACTTACTTTGGAAGTGTAAAAGGCCAAGTTCATATTCATAGCTTGTGTCTTTCTTGTTGTATCAGTTTATTACGATTTTTACTCAATTATTGCGATGATGATTTATATTGCATTTTTATTAAACTACAAGTTGACTGGTATGACCACCACGATAATTGGATAACAAGTCTAATCCAATTCGTCATTTAATTTGAACTCTCAGTTTAAACCTAAAAATTTCTACAATTAGTGTCGTTAAGTTTTGAAAAGTGTATGGAAATGTGAAAACAATGTATTAGAATGCGTAAAAGTGTATAAAAAAATAAAAAGATATGTTTGAATGTGTTTTTTTATGTCTTTTTGTCATCCCAGTTCGTTTCGCAGTTTTAGCCAAATGAACTTTAGGCAAATTGATTCCAAAAGAACAAAAAGTTGATGTAAGTGAGAAGAGTGACATGTGACTTTTTTGCCTTTATTTGACATTTAACACCATTATTGACTTTTTCCCTTCTTTGATTTCCCATTTTTAGTTAAAATTGGGTAAAATAACTTTTAAGTTTTAACCAACTTTTTGCCAAATTGCTTCTCAATAAGCCACAAGTTTATATATGTAATAAGCCACAAGTTTATATATGTGAGAAGAGTAACATGTCTTGAAATCCGTGTTTTTTACTTTAGCATAATAGGAAACTCGCCCTTAATTATATCTGTAGTCATGTATATCCTAATCTTGTATCCTTAGAACCTATAAATATTATAATTTCTCTCTCACAGATTTAACTGTGATAAATTATACGTCAATTGTGGTCTTATCTCCCAATGACCCTTCTCCACCTCATATTGTGGGGTGGGTTTATGGGATGCAGAAACAAAATGGGACAGAGGAACATATTCAAAGGGATTAATTAATTTTCCAGTTAATTCTTACAATTCGAATTAAACATCACCAAATATTAGTCTTACAAAATATCAGATATGCAATATTACTAAGAGTGTGATTATATTTCTTATGAATTTTCATATCTTGTGAAATTATGATATTTACGAGACTATTGGACTAATGGGTCCGAACCACGTGTTCCTGCCCAATCTGTACACAGAATTTTCTGTATTCAAACAGAGTCGGCCCTGACTTTTTGGAGGCTTAAAGCGAAAATCAAAGAGAAGCCTTTTTCAAAATCTTAATGAACAAAATGTAAGTAGGTAAATTACACTTCCAAAAACAAATACTACTATTCATCTATAAGAAATAACCCTAAAACAATAACCAAACATTCCATGATTTCAAATTCGTCACTTTTATCACTAATGCTAAATTTTTTTTTTTTTTTAAAAACGAACATTACAAGATTTTAAAAGCATCATCTAAATATCAATATTCTTGCAGTTTTAACAGCAAAAGTACTAATTACGTCTGAACAATCAATCTTATCTACCATGTCATGCATGTTCAATAGAATGGAGAGTCCATTCAACCTTTATTGTGACATAGTTGACCGAAGGTAAGACTTAATCAACTTCAACTTTGAATTAGCTTTGTTCTCCTGTACGTAGCAACTATAACAATCGTAACGGGAATAATCAATCGTCAATAGATACCTAAGGGTACCTAGGGGTACTAAAATATGGGGGCCCTGAAAATTCATAGTTTTTTGGTGGGCCTAAATCGACCGCAACGCTCGCTTTAGCTCAGGGTCGGTTCTGTGTTGTTTGCAAAAGGCTAGGTAGGCTCTTGCGTGGGCCCCATTTGTGGCTGAAAACGTTTGGAGGCTGATTGGCTGTGAACCTCTCCAATCACCATCATACGGTCCGGATAACACTTCACTCGTCTAGTGGCACTTGTCTTAACTTTGGCTTTTTGAAAATACAGATCTAAAAAAAATTAAAATATCATAACAAACATAATTCCAGACACAACCACCTTGTTTGGAATGATTTTTGAGAACCGGTTCTCAAAATCCTTGAAAACCCTCGTTGAAAACTCAAATGGGTTTTTGAGAACCGGTTCTCAAAACCCTTCAAAAAAGAAAAAGATAGAAAACTCATTGGGGAAACCGAACAAAAGAGGGTTTTCAAAATCCGGTTCCAAAAATCCAAACCAACAAACCGGCACAGCATCCAAAACCTTGAATGTAGAATGACTTATGTGAATCGAACGGCTCGAGTAGCATTTGTGCCAATAATTGTGTTCTAAAATTTGTTACTAGCTTTGCTCTTTTTGTTTGATCGGCCTTTATTAAGTTGAACACACAAAAGACAAAGTACAACAAATTAGGTTTCATTTCAATAAGTGGATTTTTAGGCTTTTTAAATTTTCTTGCTTTAGGAGAGAAATTATCAATTAAAAAAGTCCAAAAGGTTACATCCATTCACAACGCCACTGCGCCTTTTCCCATATTGTAATGCTGCTTCTTGAGAACTTTGATTGTAGTGCTTTGTTACTTGTCAAGCGTATTTGTTTTTCTTTTCGTTCCCGAGAAGAGAACTATAACCTCCAACTGGTGCGGAAATCCCATGTGCAAACTAGTAGGAGTAGTATATTGCTCCAATTCAAAAAAAACAAAAACTCAGGTGCATGTTCGGGCATGTTTATACGCGCCTCGATTAATTTGGAGGTTCAATTTCACCACCCATTTGCGGGAAGCCCAATTATAGGCGGAGGAAAGTTACATAAGATTGATACCCAAAGAGTTGATAACAGCTAATAATTTTTGAACTAAAAACTTAAGAGGTTTGGAAAGACACTGTTAAGTCTCAGGTCTTAACCACTGGTAGTGTTGCAAACGAACCAAGCTGTTCTCGGCTCGGCTCGATAAGGCTATGCTCAGTTCGGCTCGTTAAGTAATCGAGCCGAGCTCGATTTTCTGGCTCGTTTAGTTAACGAGCTTGCTAAGGATCGGCTCGGTAGCGCTGCAAACGAACCGAGTTGCTCTCGGCTCGGCTCGATAAGGCTATGCTCGGTTCGGCTCGTTAAGTAATCAAGCCGAGCTCGAGCTCGATTTTCTGGCTCGTTTAGTTAACGACCTCGCTAAGGCTCGGCTCGCAAAAGCTCGGCTAGTTTATGACCTAGTCGAGCTCGAGCTCGATTTTTCTGCTCGTTTACTTACTGAGCCGAGTTCGAACACTACAAAGCTCGGCTCAGCTCGTTTGCACCCCTAATCCACGGGGCCAATCCCTTGGAAAACATATACTCCCTCCGTCTGGATTTGTTGGTCCATTTTGGGAATTTCCAACTTTTTATCCATTACTTTTTTTCCATAACTTTTTGTGTACTTTCTTCATACTTTACCCTTTAATTTTTGCAAATGGACAAACATTTTCGGACTTGAAAAAATACGTTTGTGGACCAACAAATCCGGACGGAGAGAGTACATATTATGCGCTTTTTGGAAATTTGTGTGAATTTTTTCGGCCCATCTTTAAATTGGTTTTTTATTTTCACGATCCGAATCTTTTTCTTTTGTTTAATGATCCGAATCTTTAAATTGGTTGATACTTCCAAGAACATCGTTCCATTCAAATGGTAAAAAGTTATAAAAGGGGGATTGTGTTTTAAAAAAATATACTTTCTTATGAACGAAATCACAGAGACAAAGAAATACTAAATTAAACAATTAAAAGTACCAATTCATAATGCATGATCTTGACTTATATATATTCTCACTTTTCTGACAAATAAAATGGGGGTTTTTTATTTTCCCGATTTGCTACAATTGAAGCTCAGGATAATAGCTAACGAAGATAGCTCGGCTAGTTCACAACCTGCCTATCTATTATATATCCGATCACAACAATTAAAATAGTGACTTACAAAATTTGTATTTAACTGATATCGAAACAAACAAGAAAATCCAAAAGAATAATACCGTCACGCCTAATGTTGACAGTTTTTAAATTGCAACTTCTTCGTGGAAAAAAAATGGTGGTTGTTATTTTTTAAGCTTTTAAGAGCTCCTTTCTCTTTTTTGAAATTAAAAAGAGTGGGCAAGGGAATTTTTGAAATCCAAGTTAAAATTGGCGAAATAATTCGGAAACTAATATTATATGTACAGAAGTTATTAATTAGTTGAGAACTGATGTCATGGTTGCTGAATAATGTGTTGTAACTAACCGTTGACTTCTCGATTACAATGTTCAAGACTTTAATTTATTTACGCTGAAGTCATTCTTCGCTCTTTTCCCCATTTTCCCCCCTCATATGATTCCCAAACAACTTTTTTCTCTTCTTTATAATATAGCGTGTTCCGAGTCAACTTGGGCACAACGGACTAATCTTAATACGCCTTTCCACACTTATACATGGAGTAACAAGAAGTGACCTTAAGGCTGTGTTTGAATGACCGGAATCTTGAGTAGGAATAAGATTACTGGGAATCAAATTCCTGAGAATTTTCTTGGGTGGGAATAGGAATTTGATTACTGGGAATCTAATTCCTAGGAATTTGATACCTAGAGTATTTCATTTCGGTGTTTGGATTAATTCAGTAATCTTACGCGGGAAACAATTATTTCGGAAAGTTATTAAAGTCAATGTTTCCTGTTTATTAATGAATGAGCCTGGAATCTGAGATCCCCATGGGGTAAGGGAGGAATCAGATTCCCACTCAGTTTGGGGATGTGATTCATGGTTGAATGTATCATTAGTAATCAAATTCCTATTCCTGATCATTCCAAATGCAAGAATCAGAAAAGCATGGAATCACGTTCCTTTTCCTGTCTGTTCCAAACATTGAAATCATGAAAAGAAGACATCACATTCACATTCCCATTCCCCCAAGAGATTGCTGTCATCCAAACTGAGCCGAGTTTTTTGGAAGCAGAATTGAATATGAGACCTTAGAGCAACCCCAACAAACTCCCTAAATTGGCTCCCATCCCTATTTTAGGGAGCCAAACCCCAAAGTTGGCTCCAAGAGACTCCCTAAACTCCTCCCTAAAATACAAAAATGAATAGTACCTCCCTAAAAAACCCATCATTTAGGGAGGCACTATTCACTTCCTACCCATTTTTTTATTCTTTCTCTCTCTCCTTTCCCCTCTTTGCCGTTGCTTTTTTTTTTTTTCTTTTTTTATTCTCTCTCTCGTCTCTCTTACTTTTCCCCCATATATTATATTTTATTAAAAATAGGGAGGGTAATAGAGAGGATTGTTGGAGTGTTGAAAGAAATATGAGTAAATAAAACACTGCTCACTACTTTTTGTAGAAAAAAATTTAGGGAGTTGGTTGGGATTGCTCTTAGAGATGCAAACTCCCGAATCACAGGCCAAGACCATAAAGCCAACTACTCGATTGATTCTCAAACATGATTGGAAGCTATATGTATAACTATTTCGACTCTAACCATATATAACCCATCACATACATGTGAGATTTACACCCATAATTGTGTGAGGGGGCCCACAAGTATATGAGGGGGTTATACAGGTCAGAGCCGAAACAGTTGTACAAGTAGCATTTTTGTAAATCTAGCTCGGGGCTTTCAATGTACTTCCCAATCCCAAGGCCCTCTTTTCTTTTCTTTTTTATTTTTTTTTCTCTCCCTCTATTTGTCCCCAGATCTTAACTGGTAGGTTAACATGGCCTGGATTCAGAAAAAAAGGGGATCGAAGAAAAAAGAGGTGTCATATTCAATCCAACGTAAATAACCTTTTTTTCCGGTATAAGTTTATTCGTTTCAAACAGACGTATGATCTTAAAACCTCTGGAATCGTCGATTTGTGATGTGTTTAATATAATAATGTTTTAAAAATTGGTTAAATATATTAACGGACAAACATGAAATATAATTCATTACTCTATTTGAGTTTTTTTTTGGATTAGAAGAGTAAGAAATTCTTCGATGGAGTCGAGTCAACATGTTCACAGCTGGGGTGATAACTTTTAGATTCGGTGATATGTACATATTTCAATCTTTTTCCCAACATTGATACAATAAAATCCAAAGGGTTATCCCGGTAGCACTTGGACTTAGGAATTTGCTGTAACGCAAAGTATGCTTTAATGCCTTAAAAAAAGGTCCGGAGATGGCTAACGTGAATTTACGTGATCGTTTAATAAATAGGTATAGCCCACTATCAAAGTATACCACAAGTCATACAAGTTGAATAGCTCATTATAGAGGGTAGAAAATGAGCCACTTCAAATAGTTTCATCACTCCTGCCGAGAATTACAATTAATCCGACAAGCTCAGCAAACTCTTCAAATAGCAGAAGCTAATTTGAAGAAAGCTAAAGGCAAGAGACAATGATACCCGTTTGTACCGGGTTCAAGGGATTGATTCCTCCGAGACTTAAAGATAGGACTTTATCTGTTGGATTGTTATAAATGGTACTAAAGGAGGTATCCTTTTAAATCGTAAATTTCCGAGCTTTAGCTCAAAACCGACTTTGTCGTAACACATCACATTCGATTTTCTCTGCCAACAAGCCACCTCACTCACTTTTTAGCCTGAAAAGTACTATGAGAGGTAGGGGTGGACAGAGGGGATGAATGCAGGTCCCGGTTCCTGCACACCTCCCAATTATGTCATTATTGATACTCTATTTTAAGTTTTGTTTGTACAAATTACTATAAAGGAAGGTTCTCTTTAAATTGTTATATGTATTGGTAAACGAAGATGACATTTTGTTGTTAATTTATGAATATATGTGATTCGGTCCTCCAGCATAATAAATCTTGTGTCCGCCACTGATGAGAGAGGCTTTCGGAGCAGTCGAAAGTCTGCGCTAACTCGCCCAGAACACCTACTATTACAAAATTTAAATAAAAAAAATGTAGACAATAAAATATTTTCTCACCACAACTATTGCAGCATGCACACGACTTTCAAAAGTCGTTCTAGGCACGGCATGACCATTTTGTAGCAAAGAAACCTCTCATGCCTCTACCCACCCTCTCACCCACTATATTCCAAACTTCAGTATATATCACACAATTAAGCCCACCACACCACCCTCTCTAATTTCTCCCAAACCCTCTTTGCTCCGCCGTCGCATGACTACCATGTCCGGAACGAAGTGCGAACACCACAGCGGCAAGTGGGCCAGAATCCTCCGCCGGGTTCTCGCCGGACTTTTGATCTTCTGCTTCATTGCCCTGGTCATTTTCCTCATAACATGGGCGATTCTGCAGCCTAAGAAGCCCCAATTTGTGCTCCAGGACGCCACCGTCTACGCCCTCAACGTCTCCGCTCCGAACTTCGTCTCCACCACCATCTCCCTCACCATCTCCTCCCGCAACCCCAACGACAAAATCGGCATCTACTACGATCAGCTCGACGTCTACGCCACCTATCAGGACCAGCAGATCACCTACTATACTGCCATTCCGCCCGTGTACCAGGTATTAAATTGTTAACTACCAACTGAATCAACTGTCACAACTGGCTTTCACTTCTCATCCTTTCTTTTCGAAATTAATTAAAATCGAACAAGCTTCTTTATTTTGGACCGCAAAGAACTGTTCATGATGTGATGTTAATCATCAAAAAGTTCTTTTAACCATTCAGATTTATTTCAAGATTAAAAATCTAAACTATTGAGCTTGTCAAATGATTTATTAAAATCAACAAGGATGTTAACAAGTGATTTCCTTATCCAATAGAATCTTGAAATCTTAACTAAGATTTGCTAAAATCAACCAAGATTCGTCATTTACTAAAATCTTGGTTGATTTTAGCAAATGCATTGCCAAAATCATTTGGCAAACTCACCCGAATGTAACCACGGGGATTTCTCTGCAGTTGAATTGGACTGCAGATAAGCCGGGTCTAATTAAAATTGGTATAATTTTGTTACCATATGAATCAATCCGAGATTCTTAATCATCAATGTATTGGAAAATCCAAATTGTTAGATCCAATGAAAAAATTTGAATACATTGTTTTTCTAAAACAGGGTGACAACGACGTCAACGTCTGGTCGCCGTACATCGTGGGAACTAACGTGCCGGTGGCGCCGTACAACGGGATGTCACTGGGTCAGGACGAAGCAGACGGAGCAATAACGCTGTTAATCAAAATTAACGGCCGCTTGAGGTGGAAGGTCGGAACAATTACCACCGGTAATTACCATCTATACGTTACCTGTCCGGCGTTAATCGCGTTCGGTAGCCAGAGCAAGGGCATCCCCGTCGGTAACGCCGCCGTTAAGTACCAGCTGGTCCAGAGTTGCAGCGTCAGCGTGTAATGCGGTGGTTGGAAACAGAGTAACGGAGTTAAATTAAAGCATTGTTTATTTCTCCAAGATGTAATTATTTAATGTCTAGTGGCACCGTCACGTAAAACTCCCAAACTCTTTTAACATTACATGTTTACGCGAAATTCATTCGTGGAGTCTGCGTAAACGTGTTGTGTTGGAGGATTCCGGGTCATAACGAGACGGTGTTATAGGTTTTATTTTGGTATTTTCCGGTTAGAAGTTTTCTTTTGTGGTGGTATACGTGGTTGAATTGTACATTTTGCTAATGAAAAAAAAAAAAAAGAGCGACAGAAATAGCAAAATTACAATTTTCTGATTTTAGTAACAAGTTATTATATATAAAATGGTGGACAATAATTGCTTTTAAAAAGGATAGACAAGTGGACGTTGTCATGAAGCTGTCATTTTCTAATGTCTTTGCTTCTTTTTTACGCTGTTCTATTTCTTAATATTGTGTGATTTATTTAATCAGGATTTGGAAACTTCGTTGAAACATCAAAGTCAGTTCATGTGCTTAATTCTTACCAATCTCGAGGGAGTGAGGAATAAAATAAGTTCCCATTACGCTGTTCAAACCGAGATATAATGGGTTGTTCCAATTCCCGACTTAAGCTACAAATTGACTTAAGTCAATGAATTGTGACAGGATGACTTGTCTCGTAAAGCATAGTAAATCAGTTTTAGGTTTAAGCTAAAAATTGAAACAAGACGATTCATATGATACATATCGGGTGATACACACATTTTTTTTGAATTTAATTCCTATATACAATGGGGTTGAAATTGCATGTGAATTGACTTGTTCCCATTATATACTGGTCTGTTTCCGATTCGCAGACTGTTTCAAGGCTGATATTCGACTAGGAACGGTGATACAGAAACTTCAAAATTCATTTCGCCAGAAATAATTTTTAAAAATTCACGACCACTGTATCTGATTTTTCGCAACAATTAGCGTTACGATTCCGTTATTTAAAATCTTGGTTGTGACCCATTTAACACTTTTATTGGGGTTTAGAGACCAAGTGTCCAACTAGACAAAATCAATTGGTGCGATTGAGTTGTGCATAATTTAATGTGGTTTCAAATTTAAGGTATATGGAATCTATGGATGGCCTTTTCGTAATGTCAACGTTTTTGTCCGATCTGTTTTGGGTTTAATCTAAATCTAGTCATCTAGTGGTGGAGAAGGCCATGCCACTGGTGTAGTGTGGGGAGTTTATATTTATTTGATTTGTTTATGGGAAGGTGGAGTATAAGGTTTTTTTTTTTTTTTGTCATTCGTCATTCCTAATCTGTTATATGGGATGGGGGAAAATGAGACTCGATCTCGGGATGCAGTGTGGAGTATCCAAGAGCTCTACTGTATGAGCTAGCCACCACTTGTGATGAAGTACAAGTTGGCCATTGAAAATATGTAACAGTGTCGGTAAGAGGTCATATATTTGGAAAAATGGGGTTTCCGTCGTGCCTCAAAAACACGACACGGTGTATATTTATATATATGTTTATAAATGTGTGTATAATCCGATGGGATTCAGATTTAGATTCTTTTGGTTTTAAATTGACTCAGATTCATTGATAGGCCTACTCTCAACTTGCTAATAAGTTAAAATTGAGGCACACTACACGTTATGAATAATTGTGAGAAAGAGTAGTAGAAATCCCAAAAATATCCTAAAAATCTGCTGCAAGTAGCCAACTCTAACGGCTTGAAATAAACAATCAAGGATCCGGGAATCCTGTACTGCGGTACACGATCCGTTGATTTCGGTAATCAACAGTTCGGATTTTATCTCGGCAATGAACGGCTCGAATCGGATGCACAATAAACTGGTGAAGCGAACATACTAGAATTTCATTTTCGGCCACACTTTTTTTTACACGATCACTGTTCATAAACTTTTTGCCTTATATGAACTTTTATGTTTTGCGTTTAGTTTTTGTGGATTGTTTGTTCGTCTTGATATAAAAAATTTATTAGAGTATAAAATTAAAAAAAAAAAGTTCACCACTGAGTAAAATAATCTACTCTTTTTGTACTTTTTTTTCACTGGTGATTTCAATTTGTTGGTCACAATTCTGTACATTGTTAGAGATTTCTTGCGTATAAACGAATTAATATTCCTAAGCTTGACGTAAATTAACAAAAGTTTATACATAGCAAAAAAATAAAATTCAATAATAAAGTTAGGCCCAGGAAACACCTGAACTCGGCTTGATATTTACAAAGTCGAGAAAAATAGACACCCAGTAAATATGGGCGCAGTGGTCCTAATAATCTTGAGATGAAAATTAACTAGCATATGGTTTTAGTTAGGGACAGAGTTAGGATTTCATATCCAAGGGGGCCGCCACATAACAAAAAAAATTTAAAAACACAATATTAAAGTGCTCTTACCAAATGTCTTAATAGTACCCAATGCAAAACACAATAATTACTCTTAACAAATCAAAAGCAACTACGAAGTGAAAAAATAAAATTAAGGCGTTACCTCAACCAAATAGAATGCAACGCTCCCTAATTTAGATCTCGGAACTCATCTATGACTGAATCAGAACTGATTTTTGAGGAAATATATCTCCTTCTCGATGAACAAAACCAAAGCAGAGGAGTTGTTTTATATTTCTTTATCGCTTTTGCAACTCTTTATTTTAGTGGGGCCCAACCATATGAATGGCCCAAATCTTTGGTCAAACAGAATACTGGAGTAGTGTAGTTTTGGAGTAGGGGCCAATCAAAAGTTTTACATTATAAAAAAATATTTGTAGCGACAATTTTTGCTTGGGCAGGGGCCATGGCCCCCAACAGCCAGCCCATATGATAGGCGCGCGGAATTCGTGAATTTAAGCGCCTAAGTAGGAAAGAATGAGCGCGTTAGACGTGCGGTTAATCTTCATTTTCCATTTAATTCGTGCACGTGGTTGGATTGTGTGTTTGTGCTTAATATGCAGGAAATTGAGGTATTTCGGCACTAATGAGAGGTTCGTGGAAAGACCACGACGGAGCGTGGAAGCAAGCAAGGCTGTGGGGACTAAGTGTTGAATTTGATTTTGCGTGGAAAAGATCGTAACCCATCGCGAGCGCTACATGGATTTGAGAGGAGCGCTCAAGATTTGCACATGAGGGAAGCAAAACTGAACAGAAGGTTTACGAGCGCTACACCAAAAGTGGTGTAGCGCTACCGAGAGGCTAAGAGGTCAACGGTCAAATGGGGCCCAGCCGGTCAAAGCACGAGATAAGGGGCTCGGGAGCGCTACACGAAATTGGTGTAGCGCTACCGAGGTCCTTAGTGGGCGAAGGAACGGTGTCGTTTGGTCTTAGTGCGGCCGAAGGTCGAATTGTTTCGGTTTTTTTAATTGTAATCAAGGGTGTTGAGTATAAATACCCCTTTAGGGTTCCAGAGTTACACAGTTCATAACTTTCGTTTTATTTCCTTAATTTTGGCTGCTGTTTTTAGGTTTCAATTCCAGATTCAAGTTGCTACAGATTTTATGGCTTTAACTTGGTGATTGCTTTCAGTGATTGAATCCAGTTCTTTTCCGCAATCGTGGTATCGTGTTAATCTTTATTTTTAATTGTTCGAAGCATGTTTAGATTTAGGGTTAATATTATTGTTGAGTTCATTTACATCATGAGTGAGTAGTTTTATAGAGTGCGGCCGTGGGGCGAAAGCGTCCCGTGGCTAGACTAATCGATGTCTACCTCGGGTTGAAATGAAACGGAATTTTTAAGCAATTTTGGATATGAAATCTTTCCTCCTAACGGACAAATCCCGGGCATCGCCAGAGTCCTTGTAAGCAGTAACTACACATGGAAACTGGTGACAGGTGGTGTGCATTCGTTAGGGGACCTTTTTCCTATTCTTAAATCAACTATTGTAAGGAATGGTGATCCGAGTGGACATTGGTTAGGGCTAGTCGCGGACGATGGAGATTCCCACGGCTGTGCTCTCCTTTTAATTCGTATTAAATCAGTTAATTTGTTAGTTTTCTAAGTTAATCAACCAAAGTGAAACAAGGGGTGGCTACCTAAGAGTCAATTTAAACTAGAATTCAACATTTCTGAGTCAAACACTGTTCGTCCGTCTCTGTGGTTCGACTCCGGTACTTCTGGATTATTGTGCTACACTGATTGACAGTCATGCGCTTGGGACGTGTTTTTGAGTCTTTATTTTATACACCCGGTCTCTGTCCCTGCTTTTAGTCGTCCCATCGTTCCCAATTGCTGGTTCTTTTTGGATAGTGATGTTATTCAACAATGTTTATATTTCGTAATCTATAATATTTTTTAAGATTTCAAAATTTTTATTTAACAAAACTAATTGATATCCATTACTCCATAAGATTCATATTTGATAAAAAAAAAGTTATAAATTTATAAAACATAGATAATTTTTTAAAAGGTGAAAAAACGAAAATCGAATTGCCTCTTGATTTACAACTACGGTAAATACATTAATTTTCCGGTTAATATATTAAAACCCTAATCTATGTGATTATGCAAGATAATAAACGCAATAATTAAACAACAAGCATAATACACAGATATACGTGGAAAAGCCCCAAGGCAGGGAAAAACCCACTAGAGAGAAGAGAGCACTATACGCAAAACGCAGAAACAAAGAGTTTCTTACAACCACGCTATGAACTCATTCAATATTGGCTAAGAACTTCTTTGCTGACTCCTCATGAACCACTCTAATAGATGCTCCTTTAGACTCGACTCCTCGAATCTTTGATTTACGCAGGACTCCTCCTTTAGACCAATCTCCAATCGCCTTTGAACTCCATCAAAGAACTTCAAGTGATGTAGAAGATGAACAATCAACCTTGAGCGATCGATATGCTATAAGCGTATAGATCCTAAGACCTCATCAAATCTCTCAAGGAAACAACCCACAAGTGTTTCTTTAGGTCTCACGAACTTTTCTCTCTCTAGAAAACGTTGTGGCTGCTAGAGTTTTAGAACAAAAGGAAACGCGCGTCTTAAATAGACTTTCTAACCTAGCATGGCTCGCTCGAGCGGTCTCTCCTGGTGGTTCGAGCGACCTATTTACCCTTGCTGTTGTAACGCCGATCCTGGACGTATTGAATCTTCTGGCTCGCTTGAGCGGTCTCTCCAGTTGGCTCGAGCGACCTATTTAACCTTGTTGTCCGGATTTCCTTTGGCATTACAAATCTTCAACCCAATGATGTAGGCATTGATTCCTCGATTAGATTGAGGCACTGATTGCTGTCTTCGATTCCTCACCCCTCAATAAACTAACAAGCATCTTCAAAGGATTTCAATTACATGAAAACGTCACGGAATTAGCCAATCACAAATAAGGAACTTACAAAAGGTATCTAATAGTGAAAATGGACATTCTACTACTATAATAACAAGTAAAGTATTCATACCTGTTCTCACAGTAGAGTGAGTTACGAGGTTTGTATTAATTTTTTCAAGTCCGGATCTTTTGGTGCATGAATCTCCAAGGTAGAGATAGATTGGCAACCGCCAAGATTCTCCAAATAATATTAGGGAAATCACAATATCCTCCTCCGGAGGCTTATAAAAGAGAGGCAAAAAAAAATTTGTGTTTGGTCAAATGCCACATTTTGCTAATTTTACCCTCCGATTGGAAATTGCCCTGTTGGTTTTCTTGTAATTTTGCCACAATGCTATGCCCTTTTGGTCTTTTCGCTATGTATGGCTAAATTACACATTTGAGTCCCTGGAGGTTGTTGCTTTACGCATTTGAGTCCCTAAAATCTGAATTAAAATATACGGGCATAAAACTCGTGCTAGGCACGAGACCTTGAACCTAGTGAGTACTTTAAGCCCAATGAGGTGAAGTGGATAGTGCCTTAGTGGTGTGATTGGTCCACCTAAAAATAGTCGGGATGTGCTTAAACTTATGTGGATATTGTTCCGCTACTAACTGACTTGAGTTAATTTTTTATTCGTTTTTTTTAGTTTTGTGCAAACTTTTCATGTTTTTTTTATTCGTCTCGACGTGAGGATTCGGAAAAGAAAAAATTATGAGAATTACTCAAATGTTTTAAGAAATATCCAATCAAAAGCCAGCTTAAGTCTTGATATTTCTCAAAAAAATTGGATAATTCTTATAAGTTTTTACTTTTCCGATTCCTCACGTCGAGACAAATCAAAAGACGCAAAACTAACGAACGAAAAAAACAAATTGAATAAAGACAAAATTAAAAAATTGAAAAATGAATTAGTGTGCAACCACTGAGAGTTACGTATAAGAAAAGGTGATCGATGTACCCCTACATGTTTGAATTATTGGGAGGCGTTGGAGTGTGCTTAGGGGCAGGTTCACCTCCCACATGCCCATTGAGGCAGTGGTCTATTTCGGACCTCCACCCTCTCTCTCAACTACTTGTAAGAATGGCGTGATATATGGAAAGAGACTTTGGGAAAAGAAATTGTTCACCTGGAAAAAAAAATGGTGTGAAATTCACGGAATCAATATATTTTTTGGTAAGCATAACATCACTTTGTGAGGAACCCATACTATTTTTATGGACCCCACACTATTTCAAAATCTTTTCCAAGACTTTTGATACTACTACTTTCTACGACCCAAGGTCCCACAACCCGCCCCAAATAGAGGCGATCAAGAAGCCGAACGGGTTGACCTAGATGTTAAGATAGTAGAATTTAGAAATTTGCCCCCTTCTAAGTTTTTCAAATTCAAAATTTCTTAGATGCGATCAACTTCTTTGGAGTCAATTTATACAGAACACTTTGCTCTGACTTTAACTACGTGCTCCTCACAAGTAGATGATGAAATTAGACTCCCAAAATTAATCAAGGTGCCACATAAGATGGCCTAAACACCTGAGTTAGAAATGGCTTTGCATGGCCTTATCTTCCACCCAACACATGATTAGGAAAACATAACAATTAGCTTCAGCAGGATACTTTCCTTCTTTTTTGGATTTATTTACACCAACTAGCCTGTTTCTTTTTTTCTTTTCTTTTTTTATTTATCAACTACACCAACTAACCACTACTTGGTACCCCAAAGTGTATTTTTGGACGGCCTAGATTTCTCATTTCCTCTCTCCTCTCTCTCCCCTCTTTCTCTCTCTCCTTTTTCTCTCTCTAATATCTAAACCGTCCAAAACACTTTTGGATTGGACAGTAGAGATGAGCGATGAATACCGCCACGTGATTTCCAGCCGGCACCAAGTTTTTCCCGCGAAAGTAATTTCTATATTACATATCTACTGTTCTACACAAAGGAAAACATATACTACAATCTCAACCTTGTCGCACACCCAGTTTGAGAATTGCAAATTGTGATCATCAGTATAAGTTCTTCGGCAATTGGCAAGAGCACAAAAACAGAGGGGGGAAATATAAAAAATAAATGAAGTTTATTACGTAAGAGTGAGGGGAGGCCCGCTCCTAAAATTTTCGGTGCCCTAAGCAAAATTAGATAACGAGGCCTCTTATTTGATTCCATATATATTAGTTGTTCCACATGAAACACAAGAAAGCCTTGTGGTTAAGTGGCGTGTGCTTTGGAACATGGGAGTAGCACCCTAACGGCCCGTTTCGATGGGGTAATAGTTTTTGGGGGATTAAATATGGAGGGGAGATTAAATAGTAGGGGTATTAGATATGGAGAGTGGGTCCACAATGATGTGATGTTTATAATGTATTAAAATGGGGAATAAAAGTTGATGGATGATGTGAAAAGCTGTCAAAAGACAAGATTGCATCGAATTTTTTCCACATAATATGTTTTTTCGCATCGAATTAAAGATTTTAAGTAGTAGTTTAATTTGGTGAAAAAAAATACAAAAATTATACGCGGAAGTCTTTAATTCTTTATCTGAAAAATATTGCAGAGTAACTCAACAAGTCAACAATGTAAACTTCTAAAGTATAAAAAATTTCAAATTTTTTTGTATCGAATTATAGATCTCCATTAGAAGTTTAATTTGGTGCAAAAAAAATTACTCCATCTGTCCTTTTTATACTGTGTACATTTCCATTTTGGGTTGTCCCTTAATAAGTGTGTGTTTTGAAAAGTTAGTGGGTACATTTCCTATTTTGCCCTTAAAAGTAGATTCTTTTTTTAAAAGTTAGTGGATATTTTATTATATTGATAAGGGTAAGTAATGTAAAGTAGATGTAAAAGTTGTAAAAGTTGATGTGAGAGAAAAATAATTGGAATTCCCAAGTAACACACTTAAAAGGGAACGGAGGGAGTGTAAAATTATACGCGTGAGTATTTTATTTTTTGATCTGAAGCAAATTGCAAAGGGTTAGAATAGTAACTAGCATGCCCGACATAAATATGGATAGGGTCTAACCTGTCCATATTTATGGAGGTCTGAGGGTCCATATTTATGGCCGGCCATATTTATGGAGGGTGCAAAAAATGTTTCCAAACTAAGGCATGGAAGTGGGGCCAGACAAGGTAAGAGGGGCGCAAGCTTAGAGGGTCTGCTATGACCCATCCAAACAGTCCGTAAGGTTGCTAGTTCAAGCAATTGGGCTGTCTAACTTGAGGCCCTTTTTTTTTTTTTTTTTCTTGTAAAAGTTGAAAAAAAGTGCGTATAAAAATTGATGTTAATGGAACCCACATCATCAAGGATGCACAACAAGCCTCCAACAGCGTCGACATAAATAATATTTGTTATGATTGGAGGGGCCCTTTTATTATACTGAAAATTGAAAGCCTTAGGTGACTCCCTTGTCGGCCTACGCCGAAGGGGAGATAAAAGTCTTCGGGATTTAGAGAGGCTTCAACCAGATGGAGCTTTCCTTCTTGCTTGATGAGTCATGGCCCTCATGGGACATGAATATCGTGTAGAGCTTTGAAGCTTGAATCAAGAGCTTTCTTGTTTGATACTCATTCCATCTCTATTATTTGATCAATTTTGAGATATCAATTTTGTAAGGGGATAAAATGAATACTAATAAAAAAAATTTGAGTTTTCAAGAATACCCCTCACCTTTTGAACTTTAAATTAAAGTGCACAATTACAAATACATGTTTTTTCAAAAAAGGGAGGTAATTAAGGTGACTTTTTTTTTAAGTCAGCTTAGAGTTGAGACAAATATTTTCGTACATGAAAAAATTAAAAAGCAATTAAACAAATGATGATGGAAGGAATAGGCTTGGAAAGTTCGGAAAGGCCTTCGCAGCCTTGATCTCATCAACCTAGAGATGCATGGAACCACCGGGGATGGTGGCCCAGTAGTGGAGACATCCACCTTCCTCAGCTTTGACTCAGGTTCGACTCCTGAAAGAGTTAAAGAACCGTTCTTGGGCTCTGCTGAGGGGTGTGATGCACTCCACTGGTGCCCTGGTGGTGGGTCCCTTCCTATGGGTTGGGTTAAATCTGGCCGTCAGCCGGTGACCCCGGGGCCAGGGCCTCAGGGTGCAATGAAGTCCCCACAAGAGCACCCTTTTATTCCAGTTCAAAAAAAAAAAAACCTAGAGATGCATGGAAGCTTGTGGTGATGGGGACATTGAGGAATTCGAGTGGTGCAGCTTTGATCTTCCATGATTGGTAGGATACATGAAAAGTATTACTGTCTCTTTTATAGTGTGTACATTTTCATTTTGAATTGTCCTTTAATAAGTGTGTGTTTTGAAAAGTTAGTGGGTACATTTCCTATTTTGCCCTTAAAAATAGATTTCTTTTTAAAAAGTTAGTGAGTATTATTATATTGATAAGGGTAAGCAATGGAAAGTAGATGTAAAAGTTGATGTGAGAGAAAAATAGTTGAAATTACGAATTAACACACTTAAAAGGGGCGGAGGGAATATCTCTGAAAGTATTCACAAAATGAGAACGAATGACTCATATTCACCTAGTATTTCTGTAACTTCAATTCGGCCAAGTGTCTCAATTTCGTGGACCGAACTTTACCAATTAAAAGCGGAATCATTTGAACACGTGCCACGTGTGATTGGTACACTCCGTGTCATCTAGATGGGAGACCCATAGACACTTGGGTGAAAGTTTGATTGGACAAAATTTTGCATGTCTTCTACAATCTCCTTTAATTCAACTCTACTTAATACTTCCTCCGTCCCGAATTTGTTGTTCATTTACGGGTTTGCGTGCTATTTTTCAATTACTTATATCTCTCAATCTATAATGTGTTTTACAATTTTGAAAACTTTGTTTAGTAGTACTCATCGAGAACTATCAAACAAGATCCATATTGAATATATACAACATTACACACATTGAAAAATATAACCAATTTTTTGAGGTGCAGTGAATAGTGAAAATGGACAACAAATATGGGACGGAGGGAGTAGGCAATAAGGGTTATTTCATAAAACTGACTTAAATTCAAAACTAATTTTATTGTGTTTCATAAGACAGGTCACTCTCATACATACATCAACTCAATTTCACTCGATAAGCTAACAATAAATTAGTTTGTGGAACACTCCCTAATTGTGGCGAATTTGATGAACTTCGACTTGAGGGATCTAGCTCTTATTTTCAAATTGAACTACTTGCAGCTAGATCGATGGCCCTCATGATTATTCACATCACGCCCTACGATGGTGGTAACGGTTCATCTTGTTAAAAATGCATAAGTACTATGTACAGAGTTCGCAATACCCAATTGTACGTTGTCGGAAGAAGTTTGTACGTTAACGTGTATTTGAGAGGTATACGTGTATGCCTCTCTTTCGAAAAAAAGAAAAAGAAAAATCAAAGAGGATCTCTTAAGCTACGAAGTCTGAAGGCAGTAATTGAATAGCTTCATGCACACAAGATGAGAGTTCTAATCGTAATTTTTTACTTTTTCGATTCTTCTCGTTGAGACGAACCAATAATACTCCATATAAAAATTTGACGTAAAACTTACTGATGCAAAAAAATACTATAAGGACGAAATAATAAGTCAAAGTGACATATAAGGCCCAAATAGATAAATGACATCTTCTTTTGGTCACAATTGAAAATAGCTACAACATTCCAGCTCCGTTCTAAAACAATTAGCTCAAAGGCCCCAAAAGTTGGGTCGGTTCATGTAAAGAGTAGTAAGGAAATCTCGTCCAGCCCATAACAATTGGGCCAGTTGCAGAGTCTGAAAGGTTTCTAGGGCACCAAATTATTATTATTTTTCTTTCGAAGATTAGAGGTTGTATTAGTTGAAATCTTAATTTCAAGACAAATCTATTTATACAAACACATATACGACATGTACAAGAACATCATATAAAAAATTCTTTTTCCCTTACAAGCCAACAACCAGAAGCCAGGATTTTGGTCCGATGGAGGCCGACTTAATAGACTGATTTTCATCTAAACACATGCTTATGGGGTGTTCCACTAAGCCAGTTTTTAAAAAAATAATAATAATAATAATTTTTTTCACAAACCAAGACATGTCATTCTGTCACAATGTATCACATAAAAAACGTAAAAAGTTAGTTTTTTTAAGTGTTAGTGTGAGTTTTTTCATTTTTAGCCAGTAGTCCTAAAATTCTTAAAAGTGCTAATAACTCCTAAAAGTAGTTTATGTATGTGAGAAGATTGACCCGGCCCATCTCGAAATCTGTGTTTGGGCGTTTTAGGAGTTTTAGGAAATAGGAAACTTTTGCTCAGGCTATTAGCATGTTTTTTTGTATTTATAAAAAAAGGAGAGAAATACTAATGTAAAAAAACATGATTTTATTAAATCAAATCAAAATTATTACAGATAGGATGAAAGTTCTGATATGAATAATACTAAATCAATATATCACATAAAAATTATTTAAAACTTCGGGGGGCTAATACTACTCCCTCCGTCCCTTTTTAAGTGATACATACGGGAATACGTGCAATTTCACACCCCTAAATAACATATTTCTCTATATAATTTTTTAATTTTTTTATACCAAATTAAAGTGCTCATTGAGTACTTTAATTTGGTGCCAAAAAAAATTAAGAATGTTATACAGATGTACCTTTTTTAACGTCCACAAAAATACACGTTTCCCGAGTGGATCATTTAAAAAGGGACGGAGGGAGTAAATCAATTACTCCCTCCGTCCCTTTTTAAGTGTGTTACCTGATAATTCCAACTATTTTTCTTTCACATCAACTTTTACATCTACTTTCCATTACTTACCATTATCAATATAATAATATCCACTAACTTTTTAAAAATGAATCTACTTTTAAGGGCAAAATAGGAAATGTACCCACTAACTTATCAAAACTAGGGATGGGCATGGAGGCAGATCGAGGCGGATAATATTATATCCACCCCCAATCTCCAAACCCCTTCCCCACCTCCATCCCCACCCCGATCCCCAACGGGGTTTCGTTTTCATCCTCCATCCCCATTCCAAATGGAGAACGGGGATCCCCACGGGGATTCGGGGATCCAAACAGTGGGTTCACAATACATTTTTTTTTTTAACGGCAAAAGGAATTTGTATTAATCAAATGTAAAGATACAAGAAATTAAAAGGACGAGCGGAAAAACCATAGAAGTAGCAGTAACAAGCACAGAGTAGCAACAAAACTAATCCAGTAAATGATTCCGGAAAACATGTAGCAACAACAAATGAATCCAGTCACAGTTATAGAAGTAGCAGTAGCAGGCTCGGTCATAGAAGACAACCAATACGTATTATAAGAGTCTTATCGTGATAAGTAACACCATATAACATGAAACTGTATATTATACTAGTGCAGAACCAACAAAAAAATCATAGAGTTCCAGTTTCACTATATGTTTATTTTACGGTGAGACTCAATATGTTCGGAGAAAATTTAGTGAGACCCTAAAGTTTCAAAACTCATGAATGGACTCATATGTTTTAGGGATTCGAGGACGGGGCGGGGAGGATCGGAGCGGAGCGGGGATGGATCGGGGAACGGATTCGGGGCGGGGACATGCCTATCTCCACCCCTATCCAGTCTCCAAACATTTAAAAAAAAAAAAACTCCATATCCTACCCAATCTCCGAACAGATCTCCATATTGCCGATCCATTCAGATCGGGGATCAGATCGGATTCGGACGGGTCGGACGAAATGCTCATCCCTATTCAAAACACACACTTATTAATGGATAGCCAAAAAAAAATGTACACACTATAAAAGGGACGGAGGGAGTATATATTAATAGGGGGAGCTTCTAGTCCGGGCTCCGGACCTCCACATTCCCGATATTTTTTTATGATCCGAACCGTCCAATGTATTTAAAAAGTGTTTTTAAGGGTCCCGCGAGAAATCATCAAAAAAAATACCGGGAAGGGCTAGATCCAAACAGTTTTTGTGAAAAACTGCTCGGATCAAGGTTTTTCCGGTATTTTGTTTTGACGATTTCTCGCGGGGGCCTTTAAAAACATGTTTTAAACACATTGGACGGTTCGGATTTTGTAAAAACAATTTTTAAACCTTCAAATCACCCAAAAGCTTCCAGTCAGGGAAGCTAGCCGTATATCAATATATCACAAAAAATTATACTAAATCAATGTATCACAAAAAATTATATATCAACTTTTTGACTGTTCAGAAAAATCCTTGAAATTCAGGTTTTATTATAGTAAGTATTAGTAACACTCTTCAAAAAAATATTTCCCACACATTATGTGAGTAGAGCAATCAGTATCATACTTTCAGGTTTTTCAAGTTTTGAGAATTACTCCTTCCGTCCCAATTTTATAATCCCTCATTCCATTCTAACCGGATAAAAAATCGATTCTATATTTCAATTAATAATAATTTAATCTAATAAATAAAGTTTTCAAATCACCTAAAACATGGCAAATTATAACATTTTGAAAAGCGACACGAACTCCCAAAAGGGACTATAAAATTGGGACGGAGGGAGTAAAAAAGTTTTCCAAACTAGGACTAATTAGTCACGAGTATAGATGATGGGGCCAATTCCCCCTACACTTAAAAACACACACATACAAAAACACACAATTTTGTTCCAGGCCCCACTACGATATTCCGAACCGTTGATCTTGTTATAATGATTAAAATATGAGATCCTGCAAAATTTCAGCTCAATCGGATATCTGTAAGTCCGATTGAGCTAAAATTTTGCAGGACCTTTTATTTTACTCATTAAAACAAGATCAGTTGTTCGGAACATCACAGTGAAGCCTCGAAGAGTGAGGTGTTTTTTTTATGTATTTTTATTAAGTGTTAGGGGAACCGACCCCATAAATATATAAATTCTACATGGATAATTAATTTGATTCATATGTTTTAGAGACCTGTAAACTTAGATGACCTGTGAAAAGTGATCAAGGGCTCATTTGAATAACAACTTTATTTGATGGTTTTATTTTACAAAACAAACTTGTACGTTGATCTCGATAATTAAAAGTTCATATTACAAAAAATATTAGACGAAAAAGATGAACATCTTGCATATGTGATACTATTTTTAACAAATCTAAATCATTCTAAACACTTTCAAACGGTTAATATTAGGGCATCCTTATCTGACATACAAAAAAAAAAAAACACCAAATTTAACTTCAAAAATATCTTTTACTCCCTTCGTCCCCTTTTTAAGTGTGTTACATGAGAATTCTAACTATTTTTCTCACATCAACGTTTACAAAATTTACATCTACTTTCTATTACTTACCATTGTCAATATAATAATACCTACAAACTTTTTAAAAAGGAATCTACTTTTAAGGGCAAAATAGGAAATATACCCACTAACTTTTCAAAACACACACTTATTAAAGGACAGCCAAAAATAAAAATGTACACACTATAAAAGGGACGGAGGGAGTATAATTTAGCAAGTCACTTTTCAAAAAATTCACAAAATCAGACTTTCTATTCAAACTTTAGCAAGTCACTTTATCAAAAACTCACAGAATCAGACTCTTTATTCAAACTCTTACTCTTCCCTCCCTCCTCCTCTTTTGGTGAGTGAACAGTAAGTCACCAAATTAGTTACTCCCTCCGTCCCCATTTTATAGTCTCAGTTTGCACTTTTTGCTGTCCCAAAATAATTGTCTTATTTCAAAACTAAATGGGCAATAGGTAATGAATTCTCTCTTTTACCCCTCTTTTTGAAATTAGTACTACTAAAAAAGTAAGAAAATGTAATGATTGAAAGGTAAAATGAGAAAAGTAAATTTGTGTTCCCTTATTTACTTGGAATCCCCAAAAGGAACCATAAAATAGGAACGGAGGGATTATTAAGTTACTAAAGCAAAGTTAAGAAATCTTTGAATTAATGAGTTTGTTTGGTGACGCTGATTTTTGAGATTTTGAAAGCGTTCGTACTCTACTTTGGAGTAGAAAGGCTGATAATGATGCTCTTATGCGGATGTGTTTTTGTCAAAAGTGGACCGCAGAAAAGCCGAATTGGTAATGTTAATAGTACTGGGGTAGCCCAAAAAGGTAATGGGTAGCCTGAAGTTTCTTTCCAACTAGACTAGATGGCTATGAGTTTAATGTGCTTGATGAACCTTTTAACTGTTGACATGAACGTTAGCCTACCCCTTCACGTCAGTTGCATTAAACCCATTTAATACGCACACAGAAAGCACCTAAAAAAAGCAAGTAAATACATCAAAATACTCGTGCTTTCACAATTAACCTCCTCGTAGTAAAACATATACACATGCTATCTCCTCGTAAAACTTATTTGCTAAAATTATTTGCTAAAATCATAGTTGATTTTAACAATTGAGTGGCACCCTTAATAATACTACTATTATTTTTCAACAACTCCGATATTCGGACTTATTTATGTACAACTTGACTAATTTAGATGACCTAATCTCCACTTTTCACATATAGGAGGTTGATATGAAGCCTCGTTCAACTAACTCAGCTTATTGACTATTTGGGTTTCTAGGATTTTTTTTTAATTAATACACTTGAGGAGAATGAGCTCAAAACCGTGGAAAAATAAAAAGCCAAAAAATTAAGTTAGGGGAACAAGGCCCGGGACGATTTGAACATGACGCTTAGAATGGAGAAAAACTTAAGTGCCGGTTAGGTAGGTAAGTCGCGTGGTGCTCGATCGCCCATCTTGGTTGTCCAAAAATATATTGGACGGCCTGATTGCAAATAGAGAAAGAGGAGTTAGGGGAGAAAAGATCTTGATCGTCAAAAACACTTTTGTATAACCAAGATGCATGATTGACACCACGAGACTATACCCGACAGGCACCTAAATTTTTCTTACGAGGCAAACTACCGGCAATAGTTTTTTTTTTTTTGAACTGGTACTGGCAATAGTTTATGACCAACAAACGATACCGTCAAGACGCACATTCTCCAAACCCACTTCAAACCCCCGGAGCGGAGAAGCCGATGGAGTATAGTACAACGGCGAACCGCACGGCGTCGAGTACGGCGGCGTGTCAGTTTCACAATCGCAATTACCCACCACCACAGTCACCGTCGTCACCTCCTCCTCCGTCAAGTCTCCGTCGACATTAAAACACTCCTCGAGCGAAACCCGTCTCGTTTTCTCGTACGATTTCTCAGCAACAGCAGAAGAAGAAACAGAAACAGATTGCTCTGCCTCTGACTCCACATCTTCTCTCTCCTCCTCTTTTATCGTGAACAGAACCCTCGATGGGCCCCGCATCGCCTGCAGCTTCAAAATGTCGATCACATCATCATTCGTATCCTCTATCGACGACGACGACGACGGCCCGTTACATCCTGTTTCCGGATCCGACCCTCCGCTGCCGTCGGGTTCGACCCGCGACTGGTTCTGCTTCCAGCATAGCAAGTAGAGCAGCTCCTTGGTTGGGAACGAAATTCTGAAAAAAAAAAGACCAAGTTTTTGGTTGGCGTACATTTCAATAAAAAAAATTGGGTAATATTCATAATTTTTTACTTTTTCAATTCATAAAAACTGTAACACAAATTAATAAATGCTAAAAAAATTTAAATAAAGACAAAATCCAAAAACTACTTTTAGCCAAGCGATCGCTGCGTTTGTCATTTGATAAAATCACCCAATTTGTAAAATCAACCATGATTTAAGCAAATGCATAAACCATTTGCTAAAATCTTGATTGATTTTATAAAATGGCGTGATTTTATTTAGTGGGAAACATTGGGTAGTGGAGTGGAGTGGAGTGGAGTAGTTTCTTGTGGGGTTGAAAGAGCAAAATTGAAGTGCAAACTACGAGTATCTAATATGGTTGTGAAAAAATCAAAAGTGAAGTTAGCGAGTTGTACCTTGGTGGCGCTGCGTCGCGGCCGCCGTCCAAGGCTGTTGCCTGCCTTTGGAAGAAGCGGCGGCGCCATAGGACGTAGAAGAGCTCGGCGACGAGGGCGAGGAGAGAGACGACGAAGATGACAGAGAGAGCTTGGCCGAGTTTGCTCAGACCAGTAGAAGTACTCATGTCTGAAGTTCTGAAGAATCTGAACAGCCAAACAATACTACTTTTAATTTACAAACATACTATGATTTAATGTGAGTAAGATTTTGTGTATATGAATATAGATATTAATGGTGTGTTGACTGGTGGAGTACCGGAAAGGTGGAGAGGGAGAAGGGGGAATGTGGGATGGTGGATTACTTGTGATACCCGGTTGACGGTTGAAGTTCTGTGGTCTGGTTCGTTTTGGGTTTTCAAGACCCGATTTTCTCAATTATTATCCAATTATTATCCTTATTTTTAAATATTATTTTTATTTTTCGCTCTATCTTTTTTTAATCATTAATCCCTATTTTTTTAATTATTAACCTTATTTCTCCATTTAATCATTACAAAAATTGAAACCCAAAACCGAAATCAAACACAACCTGTGAAGGTTGGTTGTAACGGGTAGGAAAAATGTCTAATATGCTGGAACATATACGTACAATTGGGGACCAGCTCCTCTTCGGTATCTCCAATCTCCGGTTTGCGTTTTTGTGGGCTCGATATGGATTCGCATCAAAGATCGAAACCGTTCATATTTGTAGATCTTGTTGAGAACTTAAACCGCACCAAAAACCATATCGATCGACATACATTTATAGTATATTCAAAAAGAGACATAAATTGGTCCAAATTTAGTGTGGAAAAACAACAGAATTATAATTCTTTCAATATACATGGGTGACGAGTAGGTAACGATTGGTATCCTATCAGCATGAATTTTTGTGTGACTGAAGTTCTTAACGAGATTTACAAAGTGAATAATTCCAATTATTGTTGTAGGCCTGGTATGAGGCCAAAAAATGCAATCTGGGGAGGGCCGGAGAGACGAGCTAACTGTAGAGGAGCAGGTTCTGTATAATTGTTTCTTGGAAAATGTGGAAAAGAAGTAGGCGAGTAACATTTACCCCCCCCAAAAAAAAAAGTAGGCCGCGAGTGACGTGGACGTCTGAGGTGGCAAGACATGATGGTGGGTGAATTGCTGATTAAAAAAAGTAAGAATTGGAAAGGTTTCAAATTTGAATTATGTGGGCGGATGGAAACTTGGAAAAAGGACTTTTTTCTAAAAGATAAGATCGAACTTCAATAGTATATGAAATAGTAACAGTTTGCAGAAAATAAAAGACATGTATATTACATATAAATACAAATATTTTATGAATTGAAATTTTGAAACAATCAATAATAGTTTTGGCATTAACATTTGTCTTTTTATAGCTACACTTCTTATTTTATTATCTTGTAATGTTTACGAATTTAATCTTTAATGAATTTGGAAGGACATCAATTTAAATTTATATCACAAGAAAACAAAAAAAAAAGTGTGGTTATAAAAAAAAAGAGCGTAAAAATCACTACCCATATTTTTACTCCAATCCTTTCATATACTCACATTAGGTAGGGAACCCATACATATTACACATTACAATGTGTGTACGTGTCATTACCATGTTTGAATAGTATGTTTGTAATTAGAATTTAAGTGTGGGTGGCTCAAGTGGAGTAGCGTTACTATGTGACAAAAGGATACTAACAAAATTGAAAGGAAAAGTCTCTAGAATTGTTACGAGACCAACGATTCTTTACAGGATAGAAGGCTGGCTTATCAAGAAACAACAAGTTAGCACGACGGTTTGTAGCATAAATGCTTGCTAAGATGGATGTGTTGTAAGACAAGAAGTAACTCGATTAGAAATGAAACGGCTGGTGAGATGGTAGGTGTATTACTTATAGAGAAGAAGTTGAGAGAAATTAGAATAAGGTGATCTGGACATATTTACTGCAAACCTGTCGATGCATGTAGTAGTTAGGAGAGGTGATAGGATAGTTTTGAGCAATAATGCTACGAAGAGGGAAGATCCAAATTGACATTGTCGTTGTTGTGTGCAAAGATACGAGTCTATTGAGCCTAAGTGAACCAATAGCTAGCCCTTGACAGAGCTCGATGGAAAAACAAGATTCATGCAACCGAGCTCAATTGATTGGGACATAAGACTCGGTTTGGTTTGGTAATTGCATGTTTGTAATTGTTGGTATGTTAAGACCATTTTTTTTTTGTACATTTAATTTTGTGTATGTCTCTACCATTTATTTTAAAAGTATGTGTAATCCTCAAGGATTAAGTTGGTTGGCAGGGCCGGCCCAAAATATTTGGGTGCCCTAGGCTCGATTGCCAAAGTGGTGCCCTATATATTTTTGCAATTAAACAACATCAATAGAATAATTTATCTATATAATTATTTTAGTCTACATTGAATAATAAACATGCTTTAATTCCAGGGGTATAGAAGTCTCTTTTGATTGTATTTAACAAATGTTTAATAAATGGAACCTTCAAATTCATATACTTAAATATTTTTTAACAAATAAATACTTAAGACACTTAAAAACAAAGTGTTAGGACAATATTCGATTTCAGATAAAAAGTGTGCAATGCATTCATTCACCTCACAAATGGACAAAGTATAGCATATCAATATATATAATGTTCAAAAAAATATGGAGTACATTTATTTTTTATATTGGGCTAAAAAGATCCCTACTCAAGCCTTATATCCAAAATTATGGGGATGCCCCTAAAATTTTGGGTTTTGGGAATGTCCTAGGCCCAGGCCTCTTGGGTTAACCGTGTTGGTTGGTGCATGAGTTTGTTTTTCACACGATTGACTAGAATTCTACGCACACTGAAGTAATTAAGTTGATCCGAAACAATCTTGTCTGTCGACAAAAATAAAGAAATTCAGAACTGGAGTCACTAATTCACTCAGACAAATGGGAGACTATGATCCTGGGAGGTGACGGAAAAAATGGGCGACTGTGACTCTGTGATGCATGCATTTGTAGAAGTGGTAAGAAAAATTAATGGAAAGCAACGTTCAAGAAGATTTAACTTTTCCATTGATATACAATGGTATTTCATGTAGGGATATGATTTTCACGCCCTCTTTTATTCCCAAACACTTATTTTTTTTTGTTTTTATCTACTTGAAAGTACCAAATTGCCCTCCATAAGACAAAAATAACTCATGAGGTAAGAGTAATTTGGTAATTTCAAAGGTGAATAAAAACAAAAATGAAGAGTTTGTGGATAAAAGGGGGCGTGAAAATCATTTCCCTTTCATATATAATTGAAACATAAATGAGAGGTTTTCAATTAGGTCCCAGTTCTTAGCCATTATAAGTGGACTTATTTTATTTATCTGTTATAAACAAAAAATACGATGAAGAGTGTATGCTTGCAAATATAAATATATAATTATTTTATTTTTTTCAGCTTATTAAACGGGGTGAGATTGTTTTGAGTTCTAATCTGTGACTTTATTAGATATTTACTACTTATTTCAAAATGCTTGTATAACGTTGTTAAATACTCTACTATAATTTAAACAGTCACAATTTTAAAACTTATTTTTTATTTTATTTTTTTGGTACATAGGAAGAAACAACAAACACGCTAAACTCTTTCATAGGCCACCCCTCGGCCCCTCATAGAATACCTGTCACTTTTTATTTAACCATTTTGCCCTAGTTTATATTCTATTTTATAATGTTTTTTTTTTTTTTTGGTAGATGATGCATTTTATAACCAATCAATCAATAAAACATAAGGGCCCTTCTACGCAATGTATTTTATGTTAGCTTACACTTACAGCGAAGCTCATTTACTCCAAATTTGATAACTGAACTCATTCATGAAAAGTACTCCGCGAATGTGGGCAGTGTCTCAGTTGGTCGAGCAATACTTGCCCTATTCGTTTACTAGGGTTCAAGTCCCCGCCCGCTCCACTCTGGTGGTGGCATCACCTTCTACTAACCACTGACCACTAACCGCTGATGTAAATCGTTGTGACAAAAAAAAAAAAAAAAGGTACTCCGTAGTAGTGAAAACCGTAAACAATGATGTTCAAACCTACAACATATAGCAAAAGCCCGGAGTATGGAACTCAGACCCTATTTCACTAAGTCAAAAAGCCAAAAGTCAGCTTTTTGCGATTTTCAAGACATGTCATCCCCTCACAATACATCTTAAAAAATCACAAAAAGCCAACGCGACTTTTGAACTCTCACATAAAAAAGCTAAAAAACTTAAAAAATCAACTTAGCGGAACACCCCCTTAGGAAGGCCAACTGAACTGCAATACTTAGTACTACTACAATTAATTAACACTATTAATCACATCTTTCACATATACCCATTCATTGGCTCTACTTTTCACCTAAATTTTGGAGGCCCAAAACGCCCGCTTCCCACCTCCAGAGCCGATTCTGCTCGCATGCTTCAATTAAAAAGTCAAAAAATAGTATAACACCCGGTTCGTTGTTTTACTTGGAATTAAATGGCACTTTGCAGGCAACAGGGGCATCCAAGTCATGTGATCATGACAAGCTAACAAAAGCTATAGATAATCATATGATATTATTACATGGGCATTTCATTCAATTATTATTAATAATTAAAACAGAGCATGGACTGAAACGTCTAGGAAGCACACATTGTCACTTTCGCGGGCCATTATTTGTGCTACAAATTAATGGTTTTGATGTCAAATAACATTTTCCGTTTTTGTCCAAGTGTTCCAATTTCCCTAGACTCAAAGTTTCTGTAACACTGATTTTTTGCGCCCCCACCCATCTCCCTTCTTAGAATTTAATTTGTAGAGCCCACAAAAATGGAGTATAAATTTAGGGGGCGTGCCACTAACTTGGTTTTTTTAATTTTTTGGTTTTTTAGCTTTTTTATGTGAGAGCTCGAAATATGCGTTGACTTTTTGTGGTTTTTTATGTGATGTATTGTGAGGAGATGACTTGTCTCGAAAAGCGCAATAAAATCGCTTTTGGCTTTTTGAGTTAGTGGAACGGGACCTAAGTACTATACCAAAATCATGTCCCCATCAACAATTACCCGTTTCATAGGACATAGCACCTATACATGAATACTCAACATTACGTACATATCATACCGTGGTGAAATCAGGATTTGAGCTGGGAGGTATCACCTAAAATGATCAATATATTGTCACGGTCTAGAAAAAAAATATTTGATCTGTCAAACCAAGAAAATTTGAAGGATTTGTTTTTATTTGAACAAATGCAAACTTGTTTTCTAAAACTAAGAGACCTCGTTGATATTTACGATTTTATGGGAGAAACGTAAGAAATTCATTGAAACAAAAAACATTTGTGTTAGTTCTCGTTTTGCAGACCAGCCAATCTTTCTTGGAATGAATGAGTATTTAATACCCAAAAAACACACATATTCTAATATTGATTATACATAATAGCCACACACAAAAAATAAAAAACATGTATCAATGGGAGGTTATAACCCAGGGGTTACCATTGTTTACACCACATTTTAGCATTTTTTGAATTCAATGACAGAGCTCGATGAAGAGACACGTGCTTAGGGATGCAAACAAGCTGAGTCGAACTGAGCTTTGTAGTGTTCGAGCTCGGCTCGTTTGCTTAACGAGCGCAAAATTCGAGCTCAAGCGCAGCTCGGTTGTAAGTAGCCGAGCCAGACTAATTTCCTTAATGAGCCTCTTTAAACGAGCCGAGCTTTTACGAGTTGATCTCCGCTCATTCAACAAACGAGCCCAAAACTCGAGCTCGAGCTCGGCTTGATCAGTATACTAGTTAGAGGTATAAGAAGACACGTGTTACTTCCTGAACTTCGACAAACGGAGAAGAAGATATAGACAATATGGCAGTTGAGAAGGCCTAAAATTCAAGCAACGGGGCATTCCCTTGAACACTACCTTTTTCACAAAGCAAACGACGAGCCGCAATAAAAACCAACATACAAAGGAAAAACAGTTATATATCGACAATTGTTTACCCTAAAAATTCTAGAATCAAGAAGCCAATCATCAGATAGGTGCCTGTTATTTATTCGAGAACTGCACAGAGGACCACAATGTAAATTAAATGATTATAATCAAGTAAAAATCACATTTTGAGGCACAGTTGCCAAGCTTAAACGATTTGGTGAGCAAATGTCTGGCTGAACAATGGCCCAATCAATTAATGTTTTCTGAAAAGAGGGGAGATCGTTTTCGGCCCAGCCCGTTTTCAGAAATTGAAGCGTCATTTCAGCAAGGCTATAACCGGCCCAATCAATCACATGAGAGACTAACATTTGCTTGTCCTAACTTTTCAGAAATCAAATTCATACTAACATTTTCACCAAAAATTGTAACATATTGGTGCGTCTCATATATAACTTTTATACTATATCTCGTACCTTTTTTCCCAGTTCAAGAAAAGCTACTACTATCATTTTGGCCTATTTTGGCCTAAGTAGGAAAGCAAGATTTGTGCTTTTTTTGGCTTCAAAAAGTCATCTGTTTTGGTTTCAAAAACAACTTATTTTGGGTCTACTTTTCCAGCCCAACATGCTCTACCAACATCAAGCCCGCCACACTGCATTCTACCAATAAGCAAAAAGTAGCCAAACCATTACACTCTTTGCTTTACTACTTAGGCCAAAATAGGCCTAAGTAGTTACGCTCTCCTTTGCATTCTCATCTTGTTCGAAATCCAATCCACTTAGCACATTCTGAAATTATTTTTGTTTCATCTATTACCTCCATCGATAAGATTTTTTTGATTTCTGTTTTTCTTAGTAATATCGTTCCATATGTTAAGGAACGTCACCAAATTAAAATGCTTTGAGTCTCACAGTCGTCTGTCCTCCTATATAGAAATTCAGTTTCTTTGCTCATCTTGTGCAAATGATTGAGTTGGACGCCCTCGTTGCTGTTAATCTCATTAATGATGGTCCGAACGATTTTGGTGGGTACCAACTCCACGCTTACCCACATCTTCAAAACTACCAACGAATGCGGTGATCACCTTGCACGTCTGGGAAAACAAGAAGAGGAGTTGAAATTCTACAAAGCAGCCCCCTATAGAGAGTTTTTAATTAGATTAGAGATACCCTTACCATGGCAGATCTTGGACTAAGTTCCATGGTGTTTGTGTTTTGTAATTGTGACCGCCTTTGTATGGCTAACTTTGTTTCTACTTTAGCTTAATTTAAATATTTCTGAAGTACAAAAAAAAAGGAAATCCAATCCAATCGTCACCTTACATTTTCTTTAAAGCACAAAAAAATGAAAAAAAAAGGGGAAAAAACCGCCACACACAATTCACATCCATTATTTATTCGCGTGTGTTTGCCCTTCTTTTTGACCAGTCCTCTCTACTAGGGGACCGATAATTCTCTTCTCTCTTTCTCTCCCAAGGCTAAGGAGTAATGCAACATGTGTAGAAAGATGCATGTATAATGATGAGAGTGAATCTTGTTGTTATTGTATCTTTCTAGGGCTTTATCGATCATTTGAAAGTGATGAGGAATGAGGGATCCAAGGAGACGATCACTACGTCATGTGCTGCCACTTCTGCATGCTTCCGTACTTCTCTAGAGAGAGAGAGAGAGAGAGAGAGAGTTGCTGCAGTTGCCAATAATTTTGCAATGGCTTTCATGCAAGTAATAATATTCCAGTGATATAAAGGAGAAATTAAGGAAGTGGGAGAAGTGGTACTAGCTAGAGATATGGTGATCACCTCAGGAAAAAGAGGCATTGGATTTGGCTATGGCCCTTTTGTTCTTGAAAGTCTGGAAAAGCTCAAGGCTCTTTTGGAAACTTTGTCTCCATGCCCATCAATCTTTCGAAGATGCCACCAAGCTAGGCACCAATTCTTCATTTTCTTGGTTCTCTTGTTTCGTCTTCTTTAGGCTATTTTAAGGCCCAACCCGAGAATGGATACCAATTACTGTGCACAGATAGCTATACCAAAATTGGGACTCGATACTAATTATCCAAATAAATATCTACACTTATCTCACTTTTGGGTGCCTGGCAAAAAATCAGTTCACTTGGATAGTTTTTCATCAAATTGGTCTATTTTTCATTTAGAATTCCGGATCCTGAAATCTGAAAGAAAAGTAAGGCAATTGGTGGGGGGCTTGAAGTGGGCTCTAAAAAACCCATCTTTTTATGCAAGTCAGCTCGAAAAATTATCTGATCGAGCCTAAATTTTTCAACACTGCTCCAAAAATTATTTTGAAATTAATGAGCGGTGCAGATAATTTGTGTGGGGTTTGGAGTACTGGTGCTGATCACTGTGCGTAGATGGTATATCATATGGTTTTTGTGGGGTCCACTTGATCAGGACCCCACACGAATTATATATCCAACTTTTACACTTGTCCCACTTCTGGTTGCCTGGAAAAAAACCAATTCAATTGGATTAATATAAATTTTTCATCCAATCGTTATAATTTTCATTTAGAATTTAGGATCCTAAAATCGGAAAGAAAAGTTAGACAATTGGTGGTCCCGCAAAGTCAAACCCATCTTTTTATGAAAGTTAGCTCTAAAAATTTTACGAGTCAGCTCAAAAAATAATCTGATTGAGCTGAAATTTTACAAGTCAGTTCAATTTTTTTTTTGAAATTAATGAACAATTTAGATAATTTAGTTGGGTGCCTCAAAGTGGCCCATATATTTTTTTTTGAACATCGGACAAGATCTATATAAATTAAGCCCCAACTAGGGAGTCCGAATTACAGATCCGTAACATAGCATTTTGGTTTAAGGCCCATATGGCAGCTTGTCATAGCAGTTTGTCTTGCTGAGTTCTTGCTTACTTTACTCTCCATCTCTTTCTCCTTAATTTTATTGAATTTGTCGACTTCTAATTAAGGTCGTACTTAATTTTGTATTTTCATGTTGCATTCTAATTATTTGCGCATAAACTCTTATTGATTATCTGTCAGAGTTTGTGTGCTAATCCCCTTTTAGGGACAGACAATAATATCCACTCTTATTAGGGTGTACGCTAAGCACCCCATCGATTCGCTTTGTATTTGATGACATTTTGTTAAGAAATTCATATACGTTTTCAATGTAATCCGTGTTATTTGTATAAAGAAAAAATAACATTTGTCTAAAAATTCATAACATGATCAAGACATAAATTCATACGGAGAAGATTTATCAACTACAAATAAATGTTACTCTCTCCGCCCGTTTTTAAGTGTGTACCTTCGTGATTCCAATTTATTACTATAAATCATCATTACACCTTTCCCTAACTTTTTTCTCTATTTTTCAAAATTATCATTCACTTTTACCCATTAACTCTTCAAAATGACAAAATAATAATTTTACAACCTTTACCCATCAACTTTTCAAAATTGACACTTATTAAAGGACATTCCATCATGGAATAGTACTATTTGGAAATGGAGGGAGTATGAATTTGCGTAAAAATGTTGCTAGGAATTTTTCTGCACAATGCCATGACTTTTAGGCTACTCAAGGGTGTAAACCGTAATATTTCTTTAGTTAAAAAGAGTAGCTAGGCACCCAAAGTTGTCTATTGTAATATTTTTTTCCCTCTTGGGATTGGGGATTTGGGGTGGGTGTTGTGCATCTGGGTGCTATGCATTCCTTGGCCGTCCGATCATGTTTTGTACGGCCTGGATGCATTCGGCAATTTTAATTTAATTTTGATTTACTTTTATCGGTAAAAAATCAAAACACACCCGTACCGTCCAAAACACAATCGGATGGCCGAGGGGTGCATAGCACCCAAGTGCACATCACCCAACCCATTTCCGCATTGGAATACGGCAATGCTACGTACACAGAAAAAGTACCCAGAATTTACTCAGAAAGTGGGAATGAATGGCTCAGATGCACTTGCACTGTCATCTGAGCCACTCATTTCCATTTTCTGGATAAATTCTAGATATTATTTCTGTGTACTTAGCATTTCTGGTTCGTATATGCACCCTATGAATTGCATAAATCATAGTGGCATTTGTACAAAAAGTAATGATATGAAGACAAAACTCGTAACATACAAATGTTATGAACTCAACGAAATGTCACGTAAGTACTTCCATTAGTGAGCATGCTCCATACTCTGTGATTTCTAACCATGCCATGTGAATAATCTGAACGTTGTGGATCATTTTTTTTCACAGAGAAATCTGTAATTTGAGTGATTGTAGCCGTTTGACACAAAAAAAAAAAAAAAAACACATCATATATGCTCCACATCCTTAATTATTGAAGTCCACGCTTTGATTATTGAATGCGGGCATAGAAAAATAAAATGGGCTCTTAATGTAGGGGTCCATAATCAAAGCCCAATAGCATGGACTTGTACATTTGTGGACTTCTAAATAGTCTGAGAAATATCCCAAACCATTATGCCTGACCTTAATTACCCAAAATACCAGCCCAGAAAAAAGGGAATCAACAGAAAAAGCCGAAACAAAAAGAAAATGTTGATTGGATTTATTTAAGCTTTGGATAGCCCAAAATGCAAAGAATCCAAAAACTAATTATAAAGAAGCACCATTATTTGAAAACAAGAAAAAAGATGAGAGCATTTTGAGAAAGATTTATCATATTAAGAGTTCCAAAAGCTAAATAGGTGTTTAAGAAAAGGTTTCCAAAGTAAAAGCTAACCCCCAAAAGATTACAGAAAAAGTGAAAAAGGGGGCAGAAAGGTGCCTCATTGGCTCCCACAAAGTTAAACAAAGTTTCTTCCTTAATGAGTATGTCTCTTATCCCTTGAGCTTTTAATTGGTTGCCATCAATTTCAATTCGGAATTAGGGTACCCTTATTTCTATTGTCTACTACTTTAGACTCCAAAATCACAAAATTATTGAAACCCTAGCTTACAAGATTAAATTCCGTTTCAGGTGTCATACAGACTAATGATTGGATCAATGGAAGAGTGGAACCAGAGACACGAGTGGTGGCAGCCATGTGCAGCTGCAACAATTAAAAATATTACTATTCCTATACTACAATTGTTTTTTACTAATTAGGTGACATAAAAAAAATTAGGGGTCTAAATGTAAAACGAAATAGTAGTACATTATATACTTCGATCACTTCAACCATAAATAGTAAGACAGTCATTTAATTTATGACAACATGACATTGTTACCAACCAAAAATAATTAAAAAAGGAGCAAGTATTTAGTGTCGATGACTTCATTTTCAACGTTTGAAGCAATAACGAAGAAGGCAACCAGGTCTAGCAACCTTCCCCAAGGCGTGACGCTATGACCATAGGGACATACTCCTAGACCACCCTAAAAGAAACCTGAAATCTCATCGCCCTACATGAATTTGGCAAGGAAACTATCCAGAGAGAAATATATTACGTCAAAGAATAGGATATAAAATGGTGTTGGCGGGGGTTGGTTATTAATCAACCCATCTACGCGTACGTACACGTACATGTACGTATGCGCACGAACGCATCTCGACCGTCCATTTCAAGAATTAACGGTCCGGATTTTAAAAAGAATCTTACATGTAAGAGTTAACTCTTACATGTAAGAGTATTTTTAAAATCCCGACCGTCGAAAACACGCACGGACGATCAAGATGCACTATCCGTGCATATTGCGTACGCGCCCCATGCGTACACATCGAATTTTTGGTTATTAATGGTGTCTTGAATGCTTGGTCTTTTTTGGTGGTTGTACTTTTCTTTTCTTTTTCTTTTCTCTTTTTTTAGTCCAACCTTTGGTTGGATGACCTCTCCCCTCCCCTTATCGAGTTTCTTCAATAAACATTTTGCCATTAAAAAATACTCCTATCTATATATAATGCGCTCCATGTGTCCCACGACACAGGAGCATTCATAAGTTCTGGGCATCAAGGATCCCCTTTTCGATCCACCACATTCTTCAATCAGATATAGTTGTATCAAACCTGTCTTTTTCTAGCTAGACTCTGTTGTTGTTGTTGTTTGTTGTAATCAAACTAATCCATACATTTCCTCCCACAACGTTTTTCACGTTTACATATGAGGTGAGGTGACCCCGAAAATTGCTACCAAGAAGAATCGAACTTGAAAGTTGAAACTTTAGAACGGAGCCAACCCCTAATTCTTAGGTCAAAACCACCAAATCAATCCTAAGTCTGGACTATGTTATCATATGATAATTGTCGATAAAAAAATGGTATCATATGATAATTTGCACTTAGCAGTCCATTGTTTAAGGTTATTAAATGGACCTATCTTAAGCCACGATCTTGTGTTTGCACTCTGGAGGGATCCTCGTTTGAGGAATAAATATATATAGGAAAATACTAAAATGAACAACCCATATGAATTCCATTTTGGTAGGTATAACATTTTTTTTTTGGTCCCAGTGGTAAATCGACTTGTCTCGACAAGGCTTGCTATTCTCGATTTCCATCGGTCACGATTTATCCTTGGGGCCATCTCATGACATCACACATGTGTGTGAAAAAAGCTCGGGGAAGAGCCAGATAGATTAGTCAGGTTGATCAGGGGACACTCTAGCCAATCGTTATGAATTTCAGGTAAGTTCAAGGTAGTATCCTAGTCTGCACAATCAAAATTAAAGGAGCATATCGTACCACCCCAATAAATTTGTGTTATCTTAAGATGGGGCCGAGGAAAAAGGTGTGTTACAAAAAGTAGCATAGCTCAAAGTTGAAGCAGGAAAGGAAGGTATAAAGATTAGCCACAAAGCTAGTGAAAAAGCTAGCAGCTTTGCGTTAAAAGGGGTGTCCACTTTCTGCATTTTATTGAGATTAACATATAGAAGAGAGCACATTTAATGGTAAGACGAGTATCTTCCTTCATGCTTTTGAGGAGAAATTAGATTCCACAATGCATTCACGTCTCAATAAGTAAATCGAATAATGTTATATAAGACGTTTTTTTATAACGGAATGTCTGGGCCAACTTTAGAAACTCAACTGATTCCGGGGCTCTGAATTTAATGAACGGACAAATTATCCAGTGACCAAGGTTTGAAGTGTTTTAACTCCGTGAGATTCGAACATGTGACATCACGAAGAGCAATCACTTATTACTTTCTCACGCACACTTGGCCGAATCCTTTGTCGTTAATGTTATATTAAGGCCTCGTTCTCGAGTTGATTTTATGAGATAAAATCTAACTTTGATAAAATCTAGTTTTATTTGGAGGTGTGATAAAATCACATTATTTTCCCAATTGATAAAATCTAGGTTTGATAAATGTGTTTTTCAAATGATTTTATGAGATAAAATCTAGTTTTTATAAAATCTAGTTTTGCTAAAATCAGTTGAGGATCCTAGCTTTTATCAAAACTAGATTTTATGAGATAAAATTCATCGGAGAACAAGGCCTAAGAAGTTACCGAACCTATATGTATTTCTCATGCCAGACATTATTCAAGTTTTATGAGCAATTTGCAGTGTAAAAAGTCTACTTTTCAAGAATTGAGGCCAAGAAAAGTATTGATCAGAATTTCGAATGTTGTGGTATGGTTTCACGTGAATACTTGATGGAACTTTCGTAATCTAGACCACACAATCAAAACCATGGAAATATTTCTGCAATAGATCTCGAATCTTATGAGATCAAAGCCACTAAGTTTTCTGTAAAAGTGTGAGGGGTGTTTTTCCGGTGTGACCGCTCTGAACCTGCCTTTCCGGTGTGACCGCTCTGAACCTGCCAAGCCCGGACTGTGGTGGTCCGGGGTGGCACTCTCACGGTCTGGAAAAGGAACAAGGCGGATGATGGGACGGCTTTAGTAGGTGGTGAATACTCGTCGTAGCCTCGAAGTTGAAGATCCAGAGAGCGAGAAAAAACCTCTTTAAGGAGGGAGAAGAGCCCCCCTTTTATAGGCGAGGGGTATCTTGCTCACCAAGCCACTGGTGCACCCCACGCGCCCCAGCCGTACCTGACACGGCGTATGGGTTGGCCATGCCTACCTCGGGAAACAGCGCCGCTCCGGCTGACGTCCCCCCACGATACGCCGGAAAAGTCAACAAATCCGGGGATACTCCCCATTCCGTCACGTGATCCTTCTGGTGTCACCAGTACGCCGCCTGACACCGCTCCGGTCACATCCGTCACCAGTAGTCCGCACTCACTCACAGCGCCAGACGTCCGAGGCCGAACGCCCGTCCTGCGTGGCCGAAAGGCTTCGTGCCAAGGAAAATACAGCTCGGTGACGACGCTCTTCCCCGCGTTGCGACTGAGCGGCCCCGCAGCCGGTACGTCGCCGGCCGAGGGGAGTAGCCCTCTCCCCCAGTCACTCGGGCAGGGCAGCACGTTGTGGCCGCCTCCGCTCGGTGGGACCTCTTACCAACATGGACCTTCTTGGCTCCTCTCGTACCTCGGCCACTACAAAAAGTATTCTGATGAATTTAGCCATTATAGTATCACTGAATGAAGGTAAAGGGTATAACTCTAATCAAATATGCAACATGTTGGAAAATAGTTGAGATGTCCTTGCTTGTTGCGTGATTCATTTTCGGGGGCGCCAACCTAGTTAGGATGTGTATTTTCACCTAAACTTGGTTCCCTTTAATCGTTGTAATTTGTTTTCAATGATTAATAAAATAAAAATTACTGATAAAATAAATGGATGTTGGAAAAAATTAAAAAACAAAATTATTTTGATGACAATAACGCACGGAGCAGAGAAATGCAAACCAACAAGCAATTACATAAGAAAACAAAATTATACGTGTTTCAAGGTGAGCTTAAGTTTAAACGTACTTCACAGGCAAAGCGAGAGAGATGATTTACTATCAACGAAACCAAAGCCCCCATGGGGAGAAGACTAGATATTTCAAAACGGAAGCCCCAAGGTGAGAAGTTTTTTAGTGCGGAGTGGGTATTACGTGGCGCCAAACGTGGTACCTGCGGTCAATCAAAACATGCCTTTTGATGTGGAGGCTTTGGCGCCATGTGACGCGTGCCATATGGGTTGCATGGGCCCGTTCGGCACCGTGTAAATCACAGTCTTTCACATTTTCAGGTACAACTAATAATTCCTAATTTTAATGGATATTGTCATGCTGGTAATTTTATTTATTGACTTTGTAAAGTAGATAAATTCCTTGAGTTCGATCTAGAGAAGGCAAAGTTTGTTGAGTTCGATCTAGAGAAGGCGCTCACGAGGTGATAGCTAGAGTTGTGCTCTAAGAAGAAAAATTATGACGGCTCTCTTTCACAAAATTTCCAAATGGCACCAATCAATCTCGTTACCTCATGTGCCTACATGGTCAAGCTACGTCTTCAAACTGGGCAACTCATCTGTGTTAACGAATGTTAAGATGCAACAAAATCAAGAGAATTCGCAAAGTCAACTTAAAGATCACTTTGTTGATTTTTTGGAGTGCAACAAATGATTGGAGTCTCAATATTCGTCTGGTGAATCTTGTCAATAAGTTGAAACATGAAGAGAAATTAAGATCATCACAATTACACTTTTCTACAAATCTTTTATTGAAAAGGAGGAATAAGTTGAAGCATTCCATGTTTTTTTGGGTATTATCTTGTCCGTACTCGACTTTCTAAATATGGGAATATGGTATACTTCAATAATTTGGAGGTGAAGACGCACACGGAGTTTATTGTTCACCGCCCAAGCCCATTGGCTAATCAAGTAGGCAAGGACGATTCAACGGTCATCCGCAAAAACGACGAACGCCTTTATTTGAAACACAAAGTTGATGTGGACAAGAGGAGATGTACCAGGTTTACAAATAGGAATTTTCTTTTAGCTTTAGAAATATCATGTATCCTCAGAGCATCTTCAACTGTGGAGTTGCTATTTGAATAATTATTGCTATAAAATAGCAATGGATAGTGTCAAATTGCTATTCTATAGCAATGTTTCTCTAGTGGTGCAAATGTTATTTCTTCACAGCATGTCAATTTAAATTGATATTTGTGGGTCCCAGGATTAGAGAGGTGGAAACAAATGGGCATATTAAATATAGTAATAGTTATATCTTGAGCTTCATGCTTTAATATAGTTATAGCAACAAAAATAGCATGCCGTTGGAGAAGCTCTTATTTGAGTTTTCCAATTCACTTTAGAGTCTTGGTCTACAAAAAGTAGATTTTTTTTTAGAAATTCTTTTTTTTTAATGCCGCTTGGTTTGACATGATTTTACTATCTATTAGGATTTTTCTAGGATTTTTCTTTATTTTCATTTTAGGAATTTACTAGTCTTTTGTTTTTATTTCCTTTCTTCATATATCTCTTGATTAGCAAAAAATTGTCAGGTTAAATTAGGATTTCTCTACTTGTAAATAGAGTTATAAGGCTAAGGGCAAAAAATGTTTTGTTCAATTATTCAATAAAATTCAGAGTTCTCTCTATCTGCCTTGTGCGCAAGGTGTTTATTTCTTTCTTGTGTATTCAAGAACCTGTCTGTTTGCACGATATCTAACTCATTCGTCTACTTAGATTTGCTACAACGTTGCGTCAGGAATGTGCTTCTTCTATACCACCACCTTCTCTCTTCCTTACTGCCCTTACTTTTCACCTTAACTAGGAAAATCTTTCAGGAATGTGCTTTCTTCAATACCACCAACTACCTAAACTTTTTCTTCTCTCTTCCTTGAAAAAGCATGCTACAGTTCCTTCAAACAAAGGAATGTATGTGTCGCAGTGATTAAACAGGAAAAGGAAAAGGATTAAAGAAATAAAAAAAGAGAAAAAGGAAAGGAGAAAACAAAGCAGTCTAAGATGGAGGCTTCTTCCTTTTAGAGATCTAGAAAGTGATGAAAGAGAGAGCTAAAACAATAGATCGAACATACACTAAGGGCTTCAAATTAATGAACAGAGCCGTGAACTGTTTGAGGTTCTTTGAATTCGATTCTGGTACTGAAAGAGCCGAACCTGAGTATCAATTTTAGGCTCGTTTTATAAATGAGCACAATTTGAACCTTACAATATCCGGCTTGATTTTAAGCTCGCTAATTTGGAGTATACATGAATATCTCATAAGATTTTCACATATAACCTTGATTATGTATGAACCTTTATATATAGATAATGAAAATTTTTATAACTTGTACATGCTTACACTTTTAAAAATATTAGAAACTTAAATTTGAATAAGTTTTTACAATTTGAGATATGTATAAACTTATTTATGTATGAAATAAAAGGTTTATTTAAAGTTCTAGACCTGTATGAGAGTATGAATATCTAATACTTTTAACTTTTTAAGGTTCGTGAATAAGTTTGTGTTTGACTCAAACCTAGGCAAGCTCGGCTCAAGCTCTGCATGTCAAATTTCATTGAGGTCGACATTGGCTCGAGTTCGCTTAACAACTTAACTAACAAATTTAAACATTGTAAAACTCGGCTCAATTCGGCTCATTTGCAACCCTACGATACATATAACAATAAACTCGTTTAGACTAAAAAAGTAAGAGACAAAAAAATAGTAGGGAAAAATCATATAGCAATAAAAAAGACAGTTTTTTTTTTAGATGACCGTGATTGGATCATAGAGCACTGATAATCCAAACTAGCCTAATTTTTAGAAAGACAGCATTAGATTATTAACCATGCTAAGCTCTTAGATGAGTTAGTGAATAACAATCTAATATGGTATCAAAGCAGATAATAAATCGCAATATTAAGAAAATTTTGGAATCGCAAGGTCTTGATATGTCTGAACAAGAGATTGCAGATATTGTTGAGGAGGGGGATGACGACTCCAATTCTGCCGAGTTCTAATTTTGATCTCATGCTTTAATTTGGTGGTCTCGTAGCTTTTTGGCTTTTTGGGTTTTTCCTCGGGGTGGGCTATGTCCCAATTGGTGTTTTTGGGTTCAGTTTCATTGGGTGTTTTGTTGGTCTCTTGCCAACAGTGTTATCTTTCCCCTTTTGGGTCTTTGGCGTTTTTAGTATTGAGTCATTTTAATCTTTGTAATGTGTTTTCAAAGATTAATAAATTATTTTCTTAGCAAAAAAGCAGATAATAAATCATGTGTTCGAACCTCACGATCTAGTCGTCTACCTATTAATAAAAAATCACACGTGTTTAGCCCACTTATGAAGGAGAGTCTGGCTACAGATAAGAGAGCGTGTTGAGAATATAAACAATAACGTTGTCCCCTAGGATTTGGGGGGCCTGCTGTCCCGCTGCTGAGCTTGATGCAATGACGTTTTGATGTTGAAAAACTTGGCTCCAGCTCCTACCCTTGAGTCCTTGTTTGATAGGCCTTTGTAGTTTGTACACCACTAATACCCTCATCCATAATTATGACAAACAAAACCCTGGCTTCATTGCAAACACTTGCTCGTGACCAATAATAAAAGCACAGAGCACCAAATGAACATTAATTTTTTTAAGGTAATTGATTTTTGCACCCCCAAATTGATAGTCCAAATTTATATATATCCACATTCTCTTTTTTTCTTTTTGGTGAAACTTTTACACATGTGGATATCAAATTGAGAGTGTGGAAAGCATCTCGACTTGGTTCAGTCAAGTTAATTTTTTGTATGGATATTTTTTTTTTTGCGGAGCTTACAAGATACATGGCTCAAATTTCCTTTCATAGGTCATGGTAACCTACATCAAAACGTCACTGGAAAAAAAAGAAAAAAAGAACCCACATCACATAAAATGCATATGTGTGTGCATGAGCAAGAACATGAAATAGTCTTTCAAAAGCATCCCAAACTATGAGAATTCACGAGAGCGAGGATTAAGAGCATAACATAGAAACCAATAGCGGAGGAATTAAAAGATTTTATGTGACTAAGATGGTAACAAGTGTGGTTTAAACTTAACCTAAAGGGTTGGCTAGTGGTCGAGGCTTGAAACTTAGGGGTTTGCTCCATGCTAAGGTTTTATGTTCGAAACCTCGTAAGTGCTATAAACTCCTATGAGACCGGTCCATATAGAGCTTTGCCCTGGTTTCAAATGGGGCCCCCGTTAGTGGACGGTGGGATTGGTCTCCCAGAATTAGTCGAGGTATGCGAAAGCTGACCCAGACACCTAGTTATAAAAATGTGTGGTTTAAACTTTTATTTTTAGTTTGGATGGCATATGATATGGTAGAAGATGAGCTTAAACCATTAGTTAAGGAATAAGATAAGGACAAGAAAAACTATGCAAAAGAAAAGAAGGCAACGAGAGCCAAAAAATTTCCCAAACATAGAGCTTGCAAAGAAGACGTTTGGATACGTTCTTTTGATTAATGCCCATTGAAATCTGAATGCCAAACAAGCACCGAGCGGTGGAGTTGACGAATGCTCAAAACCAAGGTTTTAAATTTCGGTATTGGGATACGTAGCGGTATCGGTGATACGGCCAAATATCGGTCGATATTGGCCTGTATCGGTCAGTATATCGGTATCGGTCTCTTGAAAAACCGATACGTCGCGTATCGACCGATATTTAAATCCTTGAGTCAAAACGCCGACGCATCAATGCTCAGTCCCCGAATCCCTGTAGCTTAAGCTTTGAGATGAGCGTTTGTGAATAACAATCTAATAGACTGTGAGTTGAGTTTGTGGATTGATAGACTGTGCTACGAGATTAACGGCTCAGGAGAGACAATTTAGATCCTCTTCTTAAAGTTGTGAAGATAATAATCTTTTTTGAGATTCTAAAGTGAAGAACATCAATTCTAATAAGGCTCAAAAACTCGATGCTTATCTTTGTTTTTTGTAATTTTTTCTCTTTACTTTTACTTTTACTTTTCCTGTCAAATGAGGTTATTTATTTTGAACTCCTTAAACCACAACTTTTTGGTGCTTTCCAAAGATGAGAATGTCGGATTACGAAATCAAAGTAGAAAAAAGTTTATTCTTTTTCCAAAACACATCACAAACCATGAAAAGTAGTGCTTTCTTTTGATAATTGTTAGGGAAGATTTTGCTTTTCCCTTCTAAAGCATAAAAGTTACCTCTCCTTTGCACAACCCCTAAGTAATGGATCACACATTAATCTTACTTTGTCACATTCCCAACACTTCTTTTCAGCTTTAATTCCATAAAAGAAATAATACATGGAAAAAAAACTTTGATAGGCTTGGCCTCATTCTTAATCATGACTTACGAGTTTGTTCCCTTTCGGTTCCAATTAATTGTCGTAAGTGCCAAGAATTCTTATGGGGCAACTCTATAATTAAGGAATCTTGCACTGACTTAAATTGGACCTATTGCCAGTAGCAAGTGAAATTGGCTCCCGCTTCCCAGGAATCAGGAGGTGGACGTAAGCTGGCCTCCAAACATCAATTAAGAATGATGGAAAACAAGAAATTAAATGGTTGTTTCTTTAATGGGAAAATGGTGGAAGGTTGTGAAGTGGCAGAGCTGATAAAGACCAGGTAGGCAATTTGGATCAAAGGAAAATTCAACATAAAGGAGTATTCGGTTGAAGATTTTAGAATTCGCACTGTTAGAATCTAGGACCTAATAGATGCTTTTATTGGTTTTACCTCTTCTCTTCCTTTTCATTTTCTACATCCAATGCTTCATTGGATGCTTTTTCTGCTTTGTTGCTGGGAGTTAGGTTTGCTTTGCTTTTGTAATGCATTCCCTCCCTCTCCATGTACCCGATCGAGTTTTTAATAAAAAAATATTCTATGCCGATCAACAAGAGACAAATCTATGGTACGCCCTATTGAAAAGGGGTATATCGTACTCCAATTACGCATGATTTTAGTGATTGTTACATATTTTTTGGTAGATTAACGTGAACGATAACATGAATAGTGAATTTTAAAAAAAACAAATAACGGGTCATAACAAGTACCAAAACCAACATAACAAGGTTACCGTGAACAGTGCGTAAATAATGAATTTCTAAAAATCTATAGCTTAACCAAAATATACGTAACAACTAACAAGCATTAAAAATATACGTAATGGGGAGTATCGTTTGTCCCTTTCCAATTGGGCGTACAGCATACTGTAGCGTTCTCCATCAACAGGTTGCTAACTTTTTTAAGACTTAAGAACTACAGATGTTAGATGTATACTCAACAAATTACCATAGTTTACTCTCTTATGGACAAGTTCCAGGTGAAATCCCCACCAATTTATTCAAAAGCCTGGTAATTCAACAGTTGGGTCTCTATCTTTTCCTCTTTTTGTGTTTCGACCGCAAATTCCTTTCTTAGTGCTGAAAGCCTTGAATGACATAAGTTAGTGTGCTGGTCTCTTTTAGCCACCTTCCTCGATGAGTAGTGCTAGTTACAAGCCTACAATACACACACTCGTACTTAGATGTGTACGTTGTGCACCGTCTTTTAAGTCGTTTTAATTTCTAAATCTTATGTCTAAATGTTCATGCCAGGAAATAGGGGCGTGTAGTGAACTTGCTCTCATCACATTTTTATAGAAACATTAAACATACAACATAAATTTTGAGTTAACGATAAAATGTACTAACGAATTCATGTCCAAACTGTCATAACTTTCAGTACAAATCTTTTGAATTCGATTCTCATGTTGTGAATTTAATCGTGAGCAAAATGATAGGGTGTCTACCACCACCTTCCTCGATGGGTAGTGCTAGTTACAAGCCTACTGTTGGGCCCGGAGTGCCCCCATAGATTTGGTTACACGATGCCACTCCCTGCGGCTGCTCTAAAAACAGACTTGCGGGTGCGATGCCGAATGCCATAAAAGACTTAATTGAAACCCTTCCTACCACCAATTGGTTTTAAGAGAGTTGGTGGAAAAGCGGTTCGAGAAGTGGTATTAGAGCCAGGAGGTCATGGGTTCGAGTCGCGGGAGCGTCACCGTGAGGGAGGGATTGTTGGGCCCGGAGTGCCCCCATGGATTTGGTTACACGATGCCACTCCCTGCGACCGCTCTAAAAACAGACTTGCGGGTGCGATGTCGAATGTCATAAAAGACTTAATTGAAACCCTTCCTACCACCAATTGGTTTTAGGAGAGTTGGTGGAAAAGCGGTTCGACACCTACAATACACATACTCGTACTTAGATGTGTACGTTGTGCACCCTCTTTGAGTTTTTCAATTCAATTTTTTTTTTAAAAAAACAGCTTTGCCTACAATACACGTACGTTGTCGGTTGTAGTTTCCTTCTTCGAAAGTTTTACCCACCTCCGGCTTGATGCTTTTGCTTTGGATCCCTTTAATCTTTATAATTTGTTTTCAAAGATTAATAAAAAAAATTCACCATTCAAAAAAAAAAAGAATATTTTGTTAGTGTAGGTTAAGGATAGATAATGTAAGTTAATGAAGGCTTTGATGAGTACTAAGGTCAACCAGGAATCATAAGCTTGATTTACCAATTACATCAAAATGCCAAAACATTTGATGATTACTACTCCCTCCGTCCGGATTTGTTGGTCCGTTTTGGGGATTCCAACTTTTTTTCCACTACTTTTTGTGTAAATTTTCCATACTTTACCCTTTAACTTCTGGAAATGGACAAACATTTTCGGACTTAAAAAAGTATGTTTGTGGACTAACAAATCCGGACGGACGGAGTATTAACTTTGCAAGTGATAAACCTCAAAAGTTAACCACATTTGCATCCTCTTCTATATTATTAACTTTTGAGAAATTAAATGATTCCTGGGCAAGTTCATTATGATTGGTAAGTTGTTGTTTCTCATGATAACTGAGATCTTTATAATTAGAAACCTTCTTTGGAGAAAGAGCACGAATACAGAGGGCCCCACACCGAAAAATCACGAAGACTGAAAAGTTACCTATGACAAGTAACACACACCATGGCTTAGAGAAAACCTACTTTCATCAAGCATTAATATTAATTGAACACATTATTCCATTCACCGCCACATGGTGTCATAACCTTTTTTTTTCAACTACACGTTTTTATAAAGTTCATACATTTAGTATTGAAATTGAAACTCACAAAAATGTTTGTTAGATAATGACGTTAGGATATCTCGTGACAGTGTCTCAAGACCATGAATAATTTTCCCATCATGATGGCATCGAGAAATAGGGGTTTATTTCCTCCTAAAACTTGGGTTCAAAGAATCAAAATGTACTTACTACCGCCTATTTCGTGGAAAGTCCATAATTAGGAGATATGCTCCTGCTTTTAATTGGCCCTTTGCTAATTGATAATGGGAATGGTTATGAAAATTTAGTTGAGTTGTGCGTAAAATTTGATTCAAACACCTTGAATTGTTAAAAACATCTGCATGAGCTCTCGTGTGTGCAGTTCAAAAAAAAAAAAAAAAAAGGCTCTAGTGTGTTGCAATTTTTTTATAAGAACAACTAGCTAGTACGTTACATGATACATCGTGACAATTACAGTTTTTGGCATATGATAAATTTTGGCAATTAATTTTGTTCAACAGATATACCTTTTTCTGACTTGTTCAATTAATTCTCTTGGCTGATCCATATTTCCAGATATTGCAAGCCATGATGTTGCTTTCATGGTTTGCAATATCCGGAAATTCTAGCTATATTCTTTCTTTTTTGGTGCTCCGGAAATGTAGAGATCAAATTTAACTTTACACAATATTCATTTTCATTCATCTGGCCACTGAAAATGAACGATTGAGTATTACAAGCTAATTAAAGAGGAATAAAAAATAAAAAAAAGGGGGAAAAATTAGACAACCAAAAACCACCTAGTACTTGAACTTCATTTTCCTAACTAATTTACACCTCCTGAATCTTGAAAAACACACGTCTATCGACTGATTCTAGGAGCCCTATATCGTCGATCGACTCGTTATGATCTCCACTCTCATCATCATCATCATCAAAAGAAATGTTCAAATCCAAAGACACACAAGGGCTGCTCTCCTTTTCTTCAACTTCCGAACCATTCGAATTTTGCTTAGTTGGAGGAGAGGGAGCTCGGGACCTAGAGCTAAAACTCTCACAGCTCAAAATGACAATAGCATCACAAAGACTAACCTCATTCCCACTGGAATCACTTATCCTTCCTCTTTCGATCGATCTTTTTATTCCCATTTGCGAGCAATAATCCGCTTGCTCCACATCCTCAACCAAGAAAACCCTACTCGGATTCTTCGCCACTGCTTCCGCGAATCTCTCGATATAGTTGAAACTTTGCTCGTCTCTCGACCTTTTATTCGTCGAGTAGTCCTCAGTTGAATCGGCTCTGGTGGAAGAGAAACTGCTTAAGGAGATCGAAACAAGGTCATTCGATCCGAAAACAAGCCGAGCCAATTCTCTAGCAATTTTTTCTTTAGCATCAACATCCACTCCTTGGAAAAAAAGCCAAGTGTCTTCTTTTGCTTCACTGCCTATAAATCTTCCTTTTCTTCGTACCATGCCAGACCGGCATTGCAGTATCGTGCTGGCGATTTCCGGGATTATGTCCTTCTGCCAGGGGACTTTTGTCTCCAAGGCCGTGCATAGGGTTTTCAAATTCTCCGAGTTCCATTCCTTGAACCTTGGAAAATTTTCGCCCTTGGTTTCCATGACAACATCGCTAGAGGAAGTGGAATTAGGGTTGGACGTCGAAAACGCTTGTTTGGGTTCTTTGTGATCTGGAATGTACATTCTCAAACCCCGTTCGGATGTCGAAAAATGTTGATCGGTCGAATACGGGTTCGGTTCGAACGAAAGCCAACTGCGGGGAGTAGGGTGGAAATTAGGGTTTTGGAGGTCATATGAAATGGCAGTGGTGGAGGAAGAAGGTGAGAGAGAAGAGAAGGTTATGGTTCTGTCGTTTGAGTAGAAGGGTTGTTTGAGGGTTGAACTGCAAAATGAGTTCCATTTTCGGCTGAGATTTTTTACTGGTGGCCGAACACATTCCTGTCCATAAAGAGAGTCCATAAAGAAAAAGATAAGATTGATAGCTACAAAAGATAAAATGTTAGGAGTATTTTTTATTTTTTTTAATAATTGGATATCCGGATCAGTTTTCGCGCACCTCAATTAATTTCGGGTTCTGGATGTTAGGAATTCGTTTAGAATGACATCATAGTGACCTTGCTGAATCTATTTTAGGTATTTTATTCATACTACTTTTCATAGAACTCTGCAAAATTCATATATGCATAATATAAAAACTTATAGTAACATTTATTAACAAATTGTTAACATCAAAATAACAATTCATGCCATGCAAATGTTGGGTATTCGGAGTTGTTGTTACAAATTATTTGCAAATATTATAAATTTTTACGTAAAATTACTAAATTCAAGATTGGTGTATGAAAATTTACGCCAAATGTATGAAAATTTACGCCAACTGTTTTTAATTTAAAGCTACTTGAAGGAGTGAGTACACATCTAAATAGGAGTTTTTAATTTGTATTGTATCATTTCCTAATGATGATATCAAGATGAAGAAATTTCCGTTTTGCGGGAACAGCTTTTTTCTTTTCTTTTTTCAATCGGCAAAAAAATATATATATATAAATGGAGAGCCGAACGAGGAAGAATTATTTGTAGTTTTGAAAGCTCAATAATATGAAATAGAACTTACCTGATCATTGTCATCGCTGCAACGTTTGCTGTTTTGATCCTTGTATTGTTGAAGCCATGAAGGAAGAGTTGAGGCAGCAGTGGCCTCACTGGTGCAAGAACTGCTTCGGAAGCTTCGAGCTTCGGTGTCGAACTTGTTGCAGTTTATTTCTTTCTCATTTCCACTTTCCAGCATAAGCCATGTCGATCCATTTCCACATTTCTTGCTCTCCGAAACACTTTGTACATCGCTGTTAAAACATTTTAAAATTTGTAATTTTAATTTTTTCCTAATTTGTGATTTCCTTTTTACCTAAAAAGAGATAAAGGAAGAAGGAAATATTGGAAATTGTGTGATTGTATATTTATTTACGAAAACAATCAGTAACAGAAAAAGTTATAGGAACCGTACATAAGTGTCCCTGGTAAATGAACATGTAAAAGCACAAAAGAAAAGCAAAGAAAAAGAACATCTAAATGCAAAAATACAAACGACAAAAAAGTAGAGAGACAAAAGCTTCATTTCTCATCTTATCAACCATTAAATCCACAGTGATTTTGTTACTGGACATATAAATAGGGTTTCGAGTGTCTGTCTCTTTTTCCTCGTTGACCATTAAATCCATAGTGATTGTCATTTATAAGACAAAAAAGACGAGACTAGAAACCCTATATATTCAAGTCCAATAACAAAACAAAAATAAAGAAAACAAACTTAGACAAAAGAAAAATAATGCAAATTTTCCAATTTTAATTGGAAAATGAGGGAAATAGAGATATTCAGTTTAAAGTGAGTAAACAGAATTTCATACTCGATTGTTTTAGAACAGGGAAAAATCAGGCGATAACTGCCGTATTCGCTAGAGTTACAAAATAAAAAAGTTTGGTACTTTAAAAACCTAATTTATTAGTACCTTTCAGGGATGAGACTCAAACTCAAACTTGCCTCAGGAATTGTAAGAGGATGAAGACCCCATACAATTTCCAAAGAAGGGCTGCCACTCTTACACCTCTTGTATGTTTGAAAAGTAGCAATCCCCATCAGCCAAAACCTCTCACAACTTTCCCCAATCCCACAAACCAATCTTCCCAATTCCACAATCATGTGCTCCACAGGGCAATATTGTAATTTCCTTATCCCTTGATGATGATGATCATCATCAATGTTACAAGAATTACTTAAAACCCTATTCTCAGTTGTCCACTTAAGGTCACCTAAGTACAAAACTACCCCTTTCTCCACACAATTTTTCACAAGGCACCTCAGCTCCACAAGATTCTTCTCAACCTCTTCTCTGCACAAATTCCCTAAAGGAAATAAACCAGGGAGGCTAACGAACTGCACTTCCCTTAAACCCTCTGGAGCCTCTCCTCTACTGAACTTTTCCATTAATCCCTTAACTACCCCTTCCATGTCTGAAACACACTCTCCCACAATAGCAATGCTCTTTCTCCTCTTCCTCATCATGTTTTCGATCACCCGACTCGCGATATCATCGTTCTTCAATGTTTCATCTGACGATATTGCCTTTAATGATTCTTCTTTAGACACCGCCTTTTCGACGTTGATCTTCACTTGGGTACTCGAAAAACCAGCTTCTCTCATGACTCGGCTGACACTAGGGTCATCAAGGATGGAGATTATGAGCTGCTCAAGCTCTATCTTCACAGCTAGGAGGGGTGGTTGTTGTTGGTTTTCGACCGAGCCGCGTCGTTGGTGGGCTTGGGCCCGTTTGAAGGCGGCCACCAGGGCGTTGGAGATGGAAGGGAAGTTGGAGTGGTGGGGAGGGGCCAAGATGGGGCTGGAAGAGGTGGCTGGAAGGCGGTTGAGGGCTACGTTGATGCAAACGTCTAGGGCTTTGCACTGGAGGGGGTGGGAGTGGGACTGGAGACAGGCGGTGCGGAGGAGGCCGGCCGGAGGGGCGAGCATGGTGGTGGCTACGTGGAGGGGTGTTACTTGGGCGTGGCCACGCCGCCTTGCTAGGGTTACCGCTTGTTTAACCACGTTTGCTGCCTCCGTGGTTAGGGCTTGTTGTACCGTGCAACCTCCTGCTCTCATCTTCTTCTTCTTTTTCTCTCTCTCTCTCTCTAGAAATCTTAAAGTGTTCTGCTAAGTGAAGCTTGGAGTGGGAGGAGGATCAAGGAAGGTCTTTGTTGGATTTTTTCATGGGTATTTTTGTCTTTTGAAGTTCAAGAGAGAAAAGAAGAACAAGAACATGCAAGATTTGGAGATTGGAGTTTTGATCATGCAGTTTGTGATCCAGTCTAAAATTTATGTTTTGGGGGTATTGGAGAGAGAGAGAGAGAGAGAGAAGGATTTGTGATATATATGGTTGGGACTTGGGAGTATGGGGCTGTTCTTTTCTTGTAGGTGAGGTTAAAGTTTGGGGTCTAAAGCTAAGTGATTATTCAGTGCTTTCAGAGCACCGTACCGTGTCGTTATAGAGGATTTTCCATTACGTGTTAGTGTGGGTTGTATCAACGACAAATCTACGACTTAGGATGAAGTCAGAGATAATTAGTGGTTGTAGCAAGGTTTTAAATCTCGGTATCAGGATACGTAATGGTATCGGTGATACGGTCAAATATCGGCTAATATTGGCTTGTATCAGGCCGTATATCGGTCAATAACCATACCGGTCCCTTGAAAAAAAAAGATATGTCACCACAACAACGATTAAGAAAATGATGTTGCTATATTATAAATTAATTACCACTAGATTAAAATCCTGACTTCGTTTCAGTCCTACAACTATAACATCCATAAATGATAAGAAATCACGTTGACGGCACTCCAGAAACACTTACACTTTGTTTGGTTGAGAGTTTTGAAAAGAATATTTTGAGAAATATTTTTGAGATAGTGTTTGGATGTGTTTTTGGAAAAAATAATAATTAGAGAGAGTTGTAATAATTGGAGAGAGAAATAAGAATAATGATTGCAGAGAAATAATAAATAAAGAGAGAAATATGAGTAATAAGAGATGGGAGAAGAATCGTTTTGAATTTTTTTTTGGAAATGTGAAAATAACACGGCCTTAACTTCTCATCAGGAGTACTAGATTTTGTAGTGGAATGCATGTACTAGATTTTGTAGTGGAATGCATGTGCTGACAAGCAGGACGAATGCACCAGTACCAAAGGCAACTCAGCTTTGCGAGATCTCTCTCTCTCTCTCTCTCTCTCTCTCTCTCTCTCTCTCTCTCCTTATTTTGATAAAGACTTGGTATGTGGAAGTGGGTCTCTCTTTTTATGCCAGTATTATTAATTTAAATAAATATAGGCACCCCAAAAGAAAGACTGTATCCAATACAATTAAGGGGCGGGGTAGATAACCTAGAAATCTACATGTCATGAATCTTTCAAAAATATGCAACAAATCTTGCTACCATTTCCTTTGCCAAACCTTATCCCTTTTGTGACCATAGCATTTGTGATAAGAACATCACCACATTAAACAAAAAGATTATTCTAACCGAAATTCTTGTAAATTGATATTCCATGCACCGAAATTAATACTTCTGATCTATCATTGCATTAACCATTAATTATCTCATCAAATTGATATATATATGAAGAGTACGCTTCCAGTCCGGACTGGAATAAAATCCAGACCTCTGTGTTTTCGTCACTTTTCGAACCAAATCTCGACGATCCGAACTGTTAAATATGTTATATAGCATTTTTAACAAAAACTGCTCCGATCACCCCCTTCCAAGTGTTTTTTTTATACAAATCTTCGCGTTGGACCTTAAAAACACGTTTTAAACACATCTAACGGTTCAGATCGTTGAGATTTGATCCAGAACACAGAGGTCCGGATTTTAATCCAGTCCGGACGTCCGGACTGGAAGTGTGGTGTATACATGAATATACATATATATAGATGAAGGTTTTAAATATCGACCGTCGCGTATCATATATGATGATGCATAAATGTTTTTGAGCCTTCCAATTTTGTTCCTACCCGATATATAAAGGTGAGACAAAAAATTGCATGTGTATTGACTGGTTCTGTTACGTATCAGTTAATTTCTAACTCAAGGACCGGTTCAAGCTGTTATGGCCTACAGGTGATTTAGGCCCTTTATTTTTTCGCCAACAATAATTTCTAAAAATCATGACAGTTGTAACTAATTCCCTTCACATATGGTTTGATAATGTCGATAATATTATGATATGACTGTTACTATTACATATAGACCTCCTATGAAGCACCGACACTCCTAGATGCCGTATCGGATGCAATTTTTTGAGCCTTCCAATTTTGTTCCTACCCGATATATAAAGGTGAGACAAAAAATTACATACGTATTGACTGGTTTATGTTACATATCGGTTAATTTCTAATTCATGGACTGGTTCAAACTGTTCTGGCCTACAGGTGATTTAGGCCCTTTATTTTTTCGTCAATAATAATATCTAAAAATCAGGACCGCTGTAACTGATTCTCTTCACATATCGTTTGATACTGTCGATAATATTACAATTTGACTGTTACTGTTACATATAGACCTCCTATGAAGTACTGACACTCCTAGAGACCGATGTGTCCCTTCAGAGACACGGAAAAATAAGTATGGGACACACCACGTGACTTGTCCACTAAATTTAATTAAGTCTTTTAGGGGAACACGACTGGGACATGTATAGAGAACAAAACAACATGTTAGTAAGTAATTTTCAAACTTTTTGAGTTAAAATTGCAATATAATGTATATATGATGCTTGTTTACATAAATCGATCGTTCAAACTTATAATACATATAACTATATTTTATTAGTATCAAATAAATTTTATTTATTTATTTCTACGTGGTCTTGTCCGTATCTTCTTCTTCTTTTTCTTTTTTTTTTGGAAATCTGCTGTCAGTGTCGGTGTCTGTGTATGTGCGGTATAGGAACTCTCCAATATTACACCAAATAGAAGGAGGTGAAAAGAGAATGGTAGAGTAGCGACTCGGAGTCCCTGTAGCGCCCTCTCCTCGTTACACGGTATAACACCCCTATTCCAGTCACAGGAAAGATATGAGTCTTTTTTTAAATTCAAACCATCGAAAACACTTTTAAATAGCTGAGATGAGAGTGCTACACTGTGCAGCGTTGATAAGGGCGCTACAAGGACCTCGATTTCGATAGGATGTTGGGGGTGGGGGACTGTTAGTATCCGTATAAGGATGTTGGAGGTGAAAGGAGAATGGCAACCCCTACCCATTAGAGAGTATCTAATTAGGGAATAGGGACAATCTTAGCATAGGCAGGTGGATTCATTACAAAAAAAAAAAAAGAATGGTAGGGTAGCGACCCGGAGTCCTGTAGTGCCCTCTCCATTATTACATGGTGTTAGCGTCCCTATTCCAGTAGGAAAAATATGAGTATTTTTAAAATTTGAACCATCGAAAACACTTTTAAACGAGTGAAATGAGTCGCTACACTGTCCAGTGCGAATAAGGGCATTATAGGGACCCCAATTTCGATAAGATGGTGTGGGTGGGGGACTGTCTGTCTGAAGAAGGAATCGGGAACTGTGTACGATCACTTCCCAACACAAACACAGGGAATAAAGGGCTTCTCTCGATTTAGTTATGGATTCCATTCATATGTGTATGAATGCACATTATCCTTATAAAAGTCTTGACGCTTCCTTTGAATGCATGGGGATTTAGAATCCCACAAAGCATTCTTCTCTCTCTCTCTCTCTTACGATCTTTGCATAAAGTTAAAGCTTTTTTGGACTCTCTGTGATTCATTCAAAACTCACAAACTATACATAGAGTGGGAAAATAAATTGATAACGAACCCTGCAGCCTCTTTGCTTTCTTTCTCTTATGCCCTGTTTGGTAAAATTCAGTATCCATTCGAGGGTGAACCCAAACCCTCTTGTATCCTGAAAGCCGCGGCAGGTTGATCAAATTTAGGGCTCTGATTTTCTTGTTTCAGTTTTCTCTTCTCGAGAAAGTTCTCCTATGAGCGCGATTTTTGCAAGAAATATAAGGAGTTCATTTCAATTGATACAAAGCCATCGAAACAGTAATTGCTAGTAGCAAAAATGGTTCGTGACATTTTTGTGCATGCGCTACACAATCATTCATAACCGACAAAACAAATACGTAACCATAACAAGCGATAATAAATGAACTAGACAAATATATAACAAACAAGTGGTGACTAGCTCATGCCGTAGAGTTCTTGGATTTCCCACAATGCATCCTGTGATCGAGTCTCATTCCCCCTCTCCCATTTAATAGATAAGAAATAACAAATCGAACGATAAAGTATAAGACATACACCATAAAATTCAAATTAATTATAAATGCTGCAACACATTTGTTTGAAATCAGTGGCGGATCGAGCTGTAAAACTAACTTAGCAATAAATCTAGGAACGCAACAACCAATGTTGTCTTTATTCGGGGGCTTCCCAATATTCTTGCATCTAACGTTTCCTATGCATGGCTATTTACTTACATATTTAGGATTGGATATTATTTCAGATTACACTAATTCAATAATTTACTATTTTTATTAGAGGATAAATGATTAAGGGTCTTGCAAACCATAGCTTATATGACGAATAAGGTGGAGCTGACATGCAAAATATATGAGGCCGTTCCAATGCAAGACTAGCCCAAGACTAATGAGAATGTGCGTAAATTAGCTCGAACACCTAAGTTTTAAAAATATATACAAGATATTCATATACACACACTATATTCATTTTATACACATGCATTGAGACTACCTAACAGCTGTAGTAAGATAGTTAGTAGTACATGACAAAAAAAAGATTTAGGTTGATTTAAATCAGGAGAGATTGCATTAATTTTAAATACATTATTTAATGTGTAATTGTATTGTGGAAAATTGTTTGATATGATTTATTTGTGGAAAAATTAAATGAACCCACTAGACGAGAGTCCTAGAGTCGCCACTAATAACAACAATCCTCAAGAATAATTCTTCAAGTTATCTAATTCATTCAATAAAAACTCAAATGACTGGATTGAATCTTGAAAAATCATCATACCAAAATTTCTTTCATAGTTTCGCCGTCTTCGACTTCGATTCGTGACTCTGCCACTAATTGAAAATATGTCAAAAAATTTACATAAACCAAAGAATATGTAACATAAATTAAAAAGTACGTAGCATTGATATGGTCTACACAACCACAAAGGATTTGCAACAAGTTTTAGTAGAACCCACATATTATATTCACAAAACGGTAAAAGAATAAAAATAAATAGAGAGTGTGAACAAAAGTGACATTTCCTTTTCTTTTTTTCTTTTTTTGAACAGTAAAAAAGGAAACATTTAATAATCTTTGGAATATGGTTAATTATATATACATTCTTCTTCTTGTTCTCACTTACTTGAGTCTCCAGGGATTTTTTTTTACATATATTGATATTCCTTCTATCTGATCCATTTTGTAACAATTTATGTTTTACTTCATCTGTCTCATAATTTAAGTTCATTATTAAACTTCCGTCATTTTTTGAATAAAACTCTTTCATGCACGAATTTATTTTTTTTTATGTAAAAATGGTATGAGTTTTCATAATGGGCTAAAATTATAGGACGAAGAGAGTAATAATGTTTACTTATGTGATATCAATAAAATCTATTTTCCTGTTTAAAAAAAAAAACAATTACTCCGTATCATCTAACATTGGAGATTTTGCTTTGTTGTGGCCCATGTTAATAAGTTTATTGGTCTCAAACCTTACAGTGCCATTTCATGGAAAGAAGAGCTGCTACACCATTCACTATGGAAATGGACCTCATTTGGTTGTTTTAGTCTTTAGAATACTCTTAAAACCCCATAAAAACAAATAAAATATTTTAGAAAACAAAATATTCCCTTGCACAACAAACGAGAGATCTCCCTTTCATTCCTCAATCATCTTCGACTTTATTTGTTTTCTTCCACAACACCCCATGTAAAAAGAAGCCATTTTTTTTTTTTTTTTTTGGAATGGAAAAGAAGCCATGTTTACTGTTATTACTTTTGGTCTAAAATAATGTCTTTTAAAATAAAAGTAATTCGAAAAGAAGAAACCCCCGGAAAAGAAAGAGGAAAATCTACCAATCATAGAACAAAACTAAATTAAATTGTGACCACTAAAAATCCAATGGGTGCAACAAGCTAGATTGAGACCCAAAACAACCATCGGAATGTTTTACTTATAGGGACCCAAGAATGACATGACAAGGGGCTTTCGTGGTTCCAAATTCCAACTCTTTTGACTGTAATATAAGAGATTCTTTATAAATATATATTCCTTTTGCCGATCAAAAAATAAAATTTTGAGTACAAAATTCTTATACTTGTATATTTTTAAGCATGTAACACGAAAAAAATAATATCATTGTGTTTTACATTTTCAAATGGGCATTTCAAAGTATGGTATATTTCTTCTTAAGTCGGAAAATTTGAGTGTACTACCCTCACCCGAGTTTTTAAGAAGCTGAAATTCTTGAAACATTGAAGGTCTAGAATGACAAAGTGTAATAACAAGAAATATTGTTCACTTCTGTCATTATACAAGAAATTTTGATCGGCAAAAAAAATTTATTAACTCGAACAACAACAATTACAACGGGTTAAAAGGATTAAAGGAGAAACGACAAGGATGGAAGAGTCCAACAACCAACGAAGCGAAAATCCGCAATATGAAAAGGGAAAAAGAATGATTTACTTTCCATGGATTAAAGATGTGGAATTGTTGTTTTTGCAAAGAATCACCTGAATGATTTAAATTTATCATTGTTGATCTTTTCCAAGAGTTTTAGGAGTATCACTTCAATGTCAAGCAAACTTATGTGTGTGTGAGTGTGAGTGTGCGCGCGAGAGAGCGCTCGACTTGAGAGTACTTACATTCCCTAAACAATATTCAAATGAGTACTCCAAGTATATCTTCTTTCCAAGTGAGTATTCTAAGGTCTCCCAGTCAAAAAGCTTCTCTTTCTTTGTTGGCCTAAAAAGACATGCATACAAAGAGAAGCAAATTATTTGAAAGCAAAGTAGTATTCTCTGATGCTAGAAAAGGAGTGTTTGAATGAAAGAAAAAGGCACATCTGCATTTAATTTGTATGTATATATGTAGATCTCGACTTGTTATTTCCTCTTTAGATCCTAGCGGCATATGATTATCGGAGTGTGGGGGACAGTTTGTTGGTTTGCTCTACCTCCATTGTGATGCCTCCTGCTTAGGTTCCTTTTAAGTAATTCGTTTTAAAATCTTTTTTGTTGTTCAGGGAAAAAATGTATATATGTATAAATACGCTAAAACTATGAATTTGTTACACTTTTCCATCAGCCATAGCATAATCAGGGGTGGCTCAGGATTTTTATCCAACGGTGACAAATTATATTATGTGTTGGAGATGGAAAGCTCTATTCAACACAGATTTGCTTGCAAACATGGTCTTTAATGATGCTTTAGATTTTCATTTTTTTGATGTTGCTCCGGTTAATATTGAATCACAACTTTGCGATGACCTAAATGGGGTTAAATACCCCAGAACTTTGTATGTCTCCTAATTTCCTTTCATAAAATGTTCCTGGTTTAGCCAAAATAAATAAATAAATAAATAAACCTTAACTTGGCGAGATATGTATATTACAATTATAAGAAAAATGGAAATATAGATTCCACTATTTCACAATAGCATACCCAACAAAAACCCGTAGTATCTGACAATATCTCACGATGAATCTTCATATGTTAAAAGACGTGAATTATACTATTCAATCACCCAAATTCAATTGGACTTCCACTTATTTTAATTCTGTACGAGTGATCCAATGCCCACAATAGAAAAAGAAATTAAACTTAATTTTGTAGTTGAAAAATAATTTTTTTCGGTGCATGTTTTGAATCCTGGAAATTCATTTGAACCCTTCCAAGTAGTGGTAAAGCTGCCCCTCGACGTAATGCCATAAGGCCCCGTAACAGTTAAGAGTTAACTAATAGACGATAAGTTAGATCATTTTTTTTTTTTTTTTGAACAGCAAAGAAGAAATATTATTAAGAGAGAAGTAGAGAGTACAAGAAAGGGAAACCCCAAAAACGGCATTACAACGCTAAGGATACATCGCAACAAGATTGACACCCATCCTAGCAACAATCATGAGCCAAGAGTCACCACGAGGTCGACGAGTAATCAACATAAAACAAGCAAATAGACGATAAGTTAGATGATAAAAACGTGCTACTGTAACAAAAGCCACTCACAACAGTTAGATTCTAATTCGGTGACAAAAAGTGAAAGTTACAAGCTAGGGCCATATTTTTCTGGTCTTTCAATATCAAGTCCTCAAATTCTTTTCTTCTTCAAAGGGAACACATTGCATACACTATAAGTTCAAAAATATAGGAGTATCTAAGTGCAATGCATATTTTCTTTTGCTTAAAGTCATGAGCACTCCAATGTAAAGCAATATTAAAAGTAAAATATGGCATTATCTACTCAAAAGGGCCGCTCATTTATGCTTTTGAGCTTCAACTAAGCATCTTTGGTTTATATGTGGCCATGTGGGTAAAAGATATATATGAGATAGAACAAAACTCAAAGATATAGGGAAAAAAGAGAGAGAGGACCCAAGTTTAGTTCGGTTGGTGGGTTTATCCTTCACATAATTCATCAGGATTTGATTCTTAGGATCTATAAGAGTAATTTTTTATGAATTTCTTAATCCAGAGTTGGACTATTTTTAATCCAAAAAAATTACTCGAGATTCGAGTAGGCTGATTCGAACACTTCTTAAAGGGGAACCAAAGAAAAAGAGAGAGTATTTTGTTGGCCAGCCCGGGGCTTTTAATATTTAAAGGCAACAAACAGGAGAAAGTCGATCTAATTTTGACATGACAGCCTTGTTAATGTAAAGGTGATGGAATTACGTACCAAACACTCCTTTTGCTAAAAGTTTCCCATTATTTTATGCTTTTGGGGCTTTTTAATTTATTTTGCACTAAACCAGATTAACTTGTGTTTCATCAACTCAAAAAGGCCAAGCACTGTATTAATATAAGTGGGTTAATTATGTGAAAAGCTTCTGGCTTTTTCAGTTGGGATATGATTTCTGCTTAGTCCTTCAGGTCGAAGAAACTGATGACTTGGCACAAAAGGTGCTGCCTTAAGTTGGTAAGCATTTCATACATACATTTTCATGAATTTGGGCAGGAGTTTATAAAGAAATGAATCCAGCTTTCTGCCTTTTTGTTTTTGGTAATCGCTTCCATATAAATTTCTACACGTGAGGGAGCGTGTGGAGGCGTGTGGAAAATATAAATAATAAAGTTGTCACTCTCTCCAACAGCTTAAGCTTTTTGATGAGTTGATGGTTAACAAGCTAATAGAGACAAACAGTGTTCTAAAAGTCTCGTGCGTCTAGGCGCTAGGCGGGAATCCAAAGCCTAGACTAGAAGGCCGACTAGTCAGTACTTAATCCCCGCCTTGGCGCTAGTCACCCCTCTTTCGCCCGACTTGCGCCTAATGATTTTTTGAATATTGCAAAAAAAATCCAATAATGGGGCAATTTATGAAAAACTTGAATTTTTATACAAATGCTTGTGACCTAGCGTTGTTGTAATTAGCGTCACCCCAAGCGTAGGGCTAGGTCGTTGATAGCATAGTAACCCGGCAAGACCGGGGTCGATTTCCACAGGGACCGAATGTTACCGGCATGAGATTT